>OZ005655.1:143425804-143458304 GCA_963930645.1 Salticus scenicus | reverse complement strand
TTCCATTTTTTCCAAAGATTACTTTTCAGAAAAATTGAATAATTATTAGCTTAAAAATAATTACTTATGTTAAAGTTATATAAAATTTGTTTGATAATATGATATAACGGACATGCCATCCAAATTTTATGTTTCTGTGTTCATGTGCTTAAAAATTACGTGCAAAAGAAGAAAACAAGTTATTGCTTTAATTTTGTATTCCAGTGTATTTTATTCAGAAAAATAAAGCGAAATCATATATTTACTTTTAATGGGTTTTTAGTAATGGACTTAATAACTGTTCCTAAAGTAATTTTTAAGTTTTTTCTTCTTTCCTAAATCGGTATTATAGTCTCCGTTTTCTTCCTTTTCTGTTTTATTCTTTTTCTTTCTTTCTCTCTTTCTTTTTTATTTTGTACAAAAAAAAAAAAAAATCTACGAAATTTGACAGGTAGTTTGAATTGGAAAATATTTTATTTCATTTAATAGAAAAAAGATTATTTATTAGTAAGTAGATAAAATAAACCTAATTTAATTTATATTCTGCTTTAAGTTTTATAAAAAAAAAAAAAAAATAAGGTGTTTTTTTTTTTTTTTTTATAAAAATATTTCGATATACATGAATATTTAATCTGAAAATTCTAGTCTATTTACTTCAAATTTTAGTTGTTTTCACTGTGATATTTTGACAATCTTTTTAATGTAAACATTTAATAACAATAAGGATTAAAAAATATGAAACGGAAAAAGAAATACTTAATAATGTATTATGTCTATAACAGCGTACATAATATATTCTTCCAAGATTTCAATAATCTCTAAATTAACTGATTTCATAATACTTATAACTATATGAGTTCAGTAGTAGTTTGTTCTTTAAAAAGTAGCATTTTTTAATAAAAAAGATTGCTATAACTTCCACATTTTGTGGAGAATTATTTGAAAAAGATTTGTTTCACAAATTATTTTTAATTCTAAGGTACGAAGTAAATGAAATTTTTCCTTGCACTATATCTTAAAATACAATATTTCCAGTAGCAAATAATTAATGATGAAACAGTGGATAAAAATTTTACTAATTTTTATCTATTTATTTATTTGTAGATATAGCGTTTTAAATATATAAAATCAATGTTCTTTACAAATACTTGTTTTTTAAATAGATGGTATTGACACATCTTTAGAAACAGTTTATGCAAAATATCCCAAATGGTACTTAGATTAAATTTGAAATATATATATATGGAATCATATTACTCACACTTGTAGGTGTTTTGACTAAAATAATTAAAATAAGAATGATTATTTCTTTTTCTTCCTTTTTATTTTCTGTTTGCTTCAGGCCTAGAGAGGCCTTTAATAATAAATAAAATCTTTGTCAACAAACGCCATAATACAAAATTAAAGAACTGGTGTACAATCAATATTAAAACTGACAAACTTCTTCACACACCATAAAGTTAAAGAAAGCACTACTGGTTTCAAAAAGACCTGGCCTTTCTTCTTCAGGTGCAAAAATGTCTATCTGCATCCTTCAAGACAGTAGCGCATGCTTCGCGCCTGAAGAAGAAAGGCCACGTACTTTCGAAACCGGCAGTGCTTTCTTTAATTTTACGGAGTGTTAAGAAATTTTTAGTTTTAATATTGATTGTACACCAGTTCTTTAATTTTGTATTATGGCGTTTGTTGAAAATAAATAAATAAAACACCCTTGCATCAGTTGTTTCGGGTTAAAATAACAGCATGACACTTCATCAGGTGAAAATGAATGCATAAATGCATTATCAAAGCGGTATAGTACCTTAATTACCTTCCGAAAGTTAGAGTTGGTCATCACTACACGACGTTGCCGTAGTGCCAACATTTTCCGCAAGAAGAAAAATCACACTATTATTTCCCACCGGCACATTTTGACGAGGTTTTTTTTTTTTTTTTCTTATGATGGTCGTGTAAAAAGTTTCTTATTTATTATATTTTGACACCTGTCTTTTAGCGTATTTATAATGCAATCAGCCAAACCAACAACAAAACTAATTTCTTTTTCTTTTAATCTTTTTCTTTTAACAACATAATCACAATGTTCAGTGTGCAACACTTCCGAAAAATCCGTAAAAAATGTAATTTGTTGTAATTAAGGATACGCCTCCTTTAATGATAAACAAGAAAAAATATTATAATATTAATACTTTTATACTTTTTCAAATATCCATCATTTTTTGAAAACTTTACTAAACAAACAAATTTTGCACTGTTGACAAACATTCTGACACATATATGAAGTCATCGTCTTAAAAGGAAATACAATTCGAAAAAAAGTATTAATGAAATTATTAAGAGTCAAGTGTCATTAATAATTTGTCTTTGAAGAAAACCAACTGTTGTAAAAATGAATAAATAAATAAAAATAAATTTAAATAGATATTTCTGTTGCAATTTTTCCCAACTTCTTTAGAAAAATGGGCAATATTATTCGATTTTTTAGTGTCTGAATTTCTAACGTCAAGAAGATCTTTCACGAAAAAGTTTGCTTTCAGAAAAATTGGTAGTTTGGATTTAAAAAAACAATTTACTCTTATCTAGAAAAAAAAAAAAAAAAAAAAAAAAAAATCATCTAGAAATAAATATGATATAGTATGACAACATGCATTACTGTACGAAATTCATTGTCAGAGAACATTATTTTCTATGTTGTTTATTATTTCATTTTTACATTTTATTTTTTCAAATCTTTCCTTTAGCAATGTATATACACCTCTATGTTGTAATACAATATTGAGTAAAGATATAGTGAATTTTTTAAATTGAGTCGACAGTACAAGCAATGCAAAAAATCATATATCGCAAAATAAAGTTTCCCTTTTACTTTCGAAAATTCTTAAAAAAAAAAAAAAAAAAAAAAAATCGAAAATAACTTTTTGTTCGTTTACTTCCCATTTCTCAAACAAAATTGTTCTGACAGTTCCCAAACAGGCACTGAAAAATACTGCACTTCCATATTTCATTGAACTTCAGATTTCATGCTTACTTCTATTTACGATTACTATGTAACTACATTGTATCCAATTCTCTAGTGGAAGTAGAAAAATATTTTGCTTGAGAATATTTATTACTGAGAGTTTTGCAGAATCGAAATCACCATTAACAGAACTTGTTTTCCAAGTGAAAATGATTATTACTTTCGCACGAACTGATAACAGTTTGGTGATGCGGGATGCACATAAGTTGGGTACATTGTAAAATAAAGATTATCAATTTTTAAATGATAAGGTTTAAATTTTCGTGTCTTAATTTAAGTTAGAATGAGTCTAGTATTTATTTATATTAATTAAATAATCAAAAATGATTTAAAATTTTTAGAAAAACCATGAATGAATATGTAAATGTAAATTGTTCAAAATATGCGCTATTATATTTAAGGATGTTATTAAATCTGAACTCTTTATTTTCTGAAAAAAACTTTTGAAGGTACTGTTTTAATTTGTTAATTGTGTGAATTTTGCATTTTTCCAGTCCAATGTTTATTTACATTGATTAAATTATCAAAAATGATTAAAAACATTTTAGAAAACCATGAATGAATATGTAAATGTAAATTGTTCAAAATATGCGCTATTATATTTAAGGATGTAATTAAATCCGAACTCTTTATTTTCTTTAAAAAAAACTTTTGGAGGTACTGTTTTAATTTGTTAATTGTGTGAATTTTGCATTTTTACAGTCCAATGTTTATTTACGTTGATTAAATTATCAAAAATGATTAAAAACATTTTAGAAAACCATGAATGAATGTGTAAATGTGAATTGTTCAAAATATGCGCTATTATATTTAAGGATGTTATTAAATCCGAACTCTTTATTTTCTGAAAAAACTTTTGGAGATACTGTTTTAATTTGTTAATTGCGTGAATTTTGCATTTTTCCAGTTCAATGTTTTTTAACATTGATTAAATTATCAAACATTATTAAAAACATTTTAGAAAACCATGAATGGATGTGTAAATGTGAATTGTTTAAAATATGTGCTATTATATTTAAGGATGTTATTAAATCTAAACTCTTTATTTTCTGAAAAACTTTTGGTGATACTTTTTTAATCTTTTAATTGCGTGAATTTGGCATTTTTCCAGTCCAATGTTTATTTATATTGATTAAATTATCAAAAATGATTAAAAACACTTTAGAAAACCAAGAATGAATATGTAAATGGTAAATTGTTTAAAATATGTGCTAGTTTTCTGAAAAAACTTTTGGAGATACTGTTTTAATTTGTCAATCGTATGAATTTTGCATGCATTATTATTTACATGCTAAAATCAAATTTCATAAAAAAAAAAAAAAATAGATTTTAAAAATGTATAGCTCTAAGTTATACCAAAATTTCTAATTTTCATCGAATTTGTGTCCGGAAAAAGCCACTGTAGGAAAGTAATATTTCAAACTCGATGAAAATTCCATTCGATTTCTAATCATTTCGACAGTGACAGCTCTAAAACCCATGTTTTTCTAGCTAAAAATTGTCTTTATATATAAATCAGAAAGAGTCTCTCATTATTAAAGAATGTGCTTCACTTTCTGTATTTTTTTTTTTTTTTTTTCTCTCTTATTTTTATGAACACCTTTAAATAAGATATTAAAATGTTCATGGTTTTATTGAAAATAAAACTAGTTAAGTTATCCTGCATAGAAGTAAAATTATAATGTAACATTTATGAAACAATTGCTTATTTGTATAGGGTATCTAAGAGAATTATAAAATGCACCACAAAACTGACGTTTAAAAGTAATGATTACAAAACTTTGAATAAACACCTTAAAATGCAAGATTTCGCACGCTGTCACTTCATTTACAGCACTCTTGCCTGATTTGTTCGCCTGACGAAGGGCCGTGCCTTCTTTCGACCCAAAACAATTGTTGTGAGTTCTCACATTTTATGATTTATACTTATTATCAAAAAGAAACTTACTTGAACTCGAGTTAGTACACATATATCAGTAACTCGCATGAATAATATCAGATACTCGCATAATAAATACAAAACTTTGAATAAACACTGTGAAATGCAAAAATTCGCACGCTATCACTTCATTTGTAGCACTCGTGCCTGATTTGTTCGCCTGACGAAAGGTCGTGCCTTCTTTCGACCCAAAACAATTGTTGCGGGTTTTTACATTTTATGATGTTTATTCAAACATTTGTACACATTATTTAAGAGAAGCTTACTTGAACTGGAGTTAGTACACATATATCAGTAAATCAGAAACCATAATTAATTTTTAAGTATATTTATAGTTTTTTTCCATGTCTATTAGTTTATTATTTAAAAAAAAAAAAAAAAAAAACTCTTTAGGCACGCTAAAACATTCTGGAAAAAAAAAAGTATTTTTAAACACATTAAAAAAAACAAAAGTTTTTTTTTTCTTTTAATTGCCCGATAATACTTTAGATAATTTTTCTTCCGTAAAGACTTCTCTGAAGGCTCTCGTCACACGGTAATATTTCCCGAAATAGACGATATTTATTAATAGCCTCCCTTTCTTTACGTCGCACTTTTGTTAGTTAGACAACATAAGTACGTGTTTTAAGAACAGTAATTAAGGCAAACAAATGGATATTTAAAAAATACGCTTTGTTATACATATATGTGTAAACTATTTTTTTTTTTTTTTTTTTTTTGTGTGTGTGTGTATGTAAAATAGTTAAAAGAATATATATTAAATTATAGGTATATGTATCCCTTGCAGCACTAAGATGGGGGACAATTTGATCCCATTTTTAGAGTTTAAAAAATGAAAGTCCCTTTCCCCCACCCCCCACCCCTAACAATTTTCTTATAAAAAAATTTTCCCCATAATTTTGTCAATCTAATGAAGTTCTCATATTTTTTGTTTGTTTGTTTGTTTCTTGAAATTCCGAATTGGGTCACAGTGAGACATGCTCTCTGTATTACAAAAAGACATCAAGTTTTCTCAGAAGTGCATGAAATGCGAACGTCTAAAGTATATTATATTTATGTATTGTATTTATGTATTATTTGGTTTCTTGATCGTCAAAATATATTCTTTTCTTTTCGAGCTTGTGTGCTAATTTAAATATTTGTAATTTTGTGAAAATCCCATTTTCTTTTCTTTGCATACCTGGTAATATTTATAACTTAATCCGGAGTATTGTTTGTACCCGCTCATTTTTACACCACTATTTTTGATGAACATTTTTCTTTTCATTTCACCGGAATTACATATGAAGAAAGGTTCTCTACAAGCAAAGTGGTGTGAAAAGAAAAAGTGATTACTAACAGTATTCCGGAATAAATTATAAATATTACCAGGTTTGTCTTTGTAATAAATTTTGATTATCAACATTTTATAGTTTGATCAAGTTTTTAGAAAACATCATAACTGCTTATGGGGTCAAAATAGCTCAATCTTAAGTATTTAAATATTATTTTGATGTTTGTGTGGCGATAATTAAGTATTTCAATGTAGATGAACAATATTTTAGCCGTGAAAAATATTTTTCAAATGATTTTTCGTAAAAGTATTCTATTTTTGAAAGTTATAATTTACAGTTTCATCATATTTTCATAAAATTGGAATTTATTTTATGTATAATTTTCTATAAAATGTACTACATTTTTGCTATTTTTTAAAAAGTACTTTTTTACTTTTTTGTTATTTTTTGCCTTTATAGTGTACCTTTTTAAAATACGCGCTCTGTTGTTTTTGAAGTGTAAACCTTTTTAATAAATTGTAACACACACACACATATATATGCAAATCAAATCTTTTATTTAGTTGTTTGGATTAATGAAAGATCATCTGTTCTAATGTGACATATATTTTTTGCAGGTATGACTAATTGTTGTTACAATTTATGTAAAGTAAAGAAAACAATTAGAATAAATTAAATTGAAAAATATTAACGGGTCCTCCCACCTGAAGTCAGAGGTCACATGACATGGCAAAACAAAGAGCGGACGAAATCTTCTATATCTATAGCGATTGAGAAACAACACATTTTCTATACTTATTTCTAATCAATCCGATTTAATCTGTTTTTTTTTTTTTTTTTTTTTTTTTTTTTTTTTATGCGTCATCATTTTTAGTCCATTTTATATCATTATTCATCATCTTTTGTTTGTTGTATGCATTTACAATCATCATTTAGTCTATATTTGTTATTAATGTTGATGGGGAACTTCTTAAGTACTCTGGTTTTTGGTATTTATATCATTAACAGTCCAACATCGCACGGTGTAAAACCGTTTCGGCCAGTAGCTAAGTTAATTAACTTGTTGTAACACTTTTAAGCGATTAAATTTAACTTAAAACATTTTAAATTAATTTCATTTTATAATCCATAGACATTCCACTATTTATCGCTAGATCAGTTAATGTAACAGTTACACAATAGCATACGGAAATCGATTCTTACTTGTAAAAATAAATAAACATATAAATTGTTTTTAAAAAATTATTAAACTTACAAATACAGTTATTCTACTGTTTACAAATGCACAATATTACTTTTTGTTTATTTTATATTATATATTAATACTTTTGTTCTTTAGAACATTATTTAACTTAATTCGATTCTCGGAATTCGATTTTACGTTAATCAAACATCACGTGATTGAGCAGACGACGTTGGGAAGAGCCCATTTCTAACTATTGATGAGAACGTTTATGTAAGAAAAATTTCGCAGAACTGTTTGTAAACCAATCATATAAATTATGTGTATTGTTTAATTCTTTTTACCTTTTTGAACCACATAAAGCTTGATCGTTAATTGCATCAACTATTTTATTAATAAATTCCTACATACAGATGGTTTTTATTTATTTATTTAATTATTTTACGAGAACTTTCGTTAGACAAAATTTTTTTTAGATCTCGTTCTAGTTGAAATTAAAAGTGGGAAAATGTGTAAAAATGCATTTACATTAAAAAAATTTCGCATTTCTTCAACTAAAACTTATTTCGTTAACAGCTTTTATTTAAAGTTTAATAATTCCATGAACAGTTTATTTTTTATTTATTTATTTATTTTTTTTTTTTATAATTTCTTTAGCCATTAAAAATGTTTACATTTTACTAAACGTTTTTACTAAATTTTAGTGAAATAAATTTTTAAAGTTCAATTTGAGGAAATAAATAAATGAATATTAGTAATATTAAAAATATTTACTTCTCGGCTATAATCGAATATTTCGTTTCATTTACTCGCTTAATTGAAAATATTCTTTAATATTATTTTCTCAGACGTCACGACTTTAACGTCATGCCTGTCTAATGAAGTGAAAAGCCACTGAAAAAAATTTCACCTTTTCTAGACGTGTCGTAAAAAAAGCTCGTGCCAAAATTCAACAGCTGAAAAGAAAAATGAAAATGAATATAAAAAACTGAATATCTTATTTCACTCCAGTGGCAGAAAGGGAAGAAATTCATGCCATTTTTACGCTTGATTTCAAAAATAAAATAAAATAGGAAATATAAAAAAAGATAAAATGTTGAAGAAAGGAAAAATGCGCCATATCTTGGCGACAGAAATGGTTGCATTTCTGTAAGATTAATGGCAACCTCTGTGAACTTCACTATCGTGGTTTTGATTCAATTCCACCGCTTCGCTTGAGCGAAATTGGAAGAACTGAACTGTTTTGAAAAGTTAAAAAAAATTTGATCGGTAATTTTTTCTAGCAATTTTTTTTTTCTTTTTCTTCTAGAACCATCATATAAATCGACCGTAAACATTGGATATTCTTATGGATAAAACTGTAAAAATTAAAATCAGCGTAAAGATTCTTTTCTTTACTGAAAACTCTAGATATTTCCGGTTAAAGAAATATTCTGAAAAGATTTGATTTATTTATGCAGCTGATAATACTGAAGGGTCTTTTATTTTATTTATTTTTTTCCAGCACATATATATTTTTGTTTTTATGACCTAATAAATGAAATGTTCGTTTAGTTACACTTTAACCTGGAGGACAGAGAAAAAGAACTTTTTATTTTATTTATCTAGACATTCATTTTCTCCTCAACAGAGGGTCAAGACTGTCATGGCTCCAGAGCATATCTTTGACTAGAGAGCGCAGTTAATACTAAAGTTCTTATTCAAAGGGTAACGAAGATTGAAGATGATAGTCATAGGTCACGTGACGAGTGAAACGGCCAGATCCGTCCGTAATTGGATGACACAGCGAAAGAACTTTGACACTCCTGGTCCGAAAGTGAGTTGAGAGGCGTGACAAGTGACCTTCATTGGTGAAAACTCTAAAAGTGCTCGTCATGTGATTTTATGTTGGTTACATTTTTTGATGAAGAATGCGCTCGCTAGTCAAATACAGTAGAACCTCGTTAAAGTGAACACACTTAACGTGAATTACTTTTAACATGAATTGTTTCCCCAATCCCCGTCAAAATGAAATTAGTTATATGAAGATTAGTTACTGACAGCATGAACTACTGATAACATGAATCAATTTTTCCCGTAAGATTCAAGTTAACGAGGTTCGACTGTATATGCTCTAGGGCCATGGCATGTCTCCGGACTACGCCCAGGCATGAGTTCCAGATTGTCACCAATTGCCGAATGAGTAGCTATAGTGCGATTTCACACACACATAGACAGACTTTTTCTAAAAATGGTCAAAACGTGTTCTAGAATTCATAAAACTTATAAATTTAAGGAGAAATGGAAGTCGAAAATTTTTACGAATCCAATATTTTCTCCTATTGAATATAGAAAAAGGTAGATGTTATTCAGTAGAGTAATTTTTTTGTTTTCATTATAAATTTTGTTTCCAAAGATAACATTTTCAGAAGATTTTCTTAAAGATTATTGAATTTATTAATATAAACAATATAAATTTAATCCAATGAATGCTTAAAAAATTTTTTATAATTAAAATTTAAGCATCTTTGAGGATAAAATGAAAGTTTTCCCAAATCGAACAATTTTTTTATAAAATAATTAAAGAAAAGCAACCTAGACTTTTCCTTTCAGTTTCTAAAGGATTTAGGAGTTTCAGGCAGGTAGATGCTAACGTATTTTAAATTAAATAATCTTGACGAAATTTCCTTGTTTATTTATTTATTTTAACTTTGGTGTTCAATATGTTAAATGTCCTGTAATATTTTGTTTTGATATTCTGAGATGGAAATAGCGCTTCTTAGAAATATCTTTTTAAGTATAACTGGAAAAAAAAAAAATAATAAAATTAATATTCCATCAAAATACTATGTGAATTTAATCAAACGTAGACATCAAAAGCAACGGGACATATGGTTTAGTTAGAGAAAAATTACTTCATTTCTTGGAGTAGATTGGTAGAGAAAATAAAAGAAAGAATTCGATCACAGTTGATGAAACAAAAATATGTTTCGTTTGAGTATCATAAGAATAAGAGCAAATGTTTTACGATTTTTCACCAAGCTTTTCATGAGTTTTCAAAATTCGTTTCGATTACATCTTCAGAAAATATGTGGACTCTCATTATCAATTATCGATATTTTATGGAAATCATATCGCGTTTCCAACAAATCGATATTTCTTTTAAAATTACTCATTTCTGTTTGATATAAAGTTTGTGTTTCAATGGAAAACGATTTGTTTGTTTGATAACTTAATAGAGGAAAAGGGATTTGCCAATAAAGAGACGCGATTTTAATGAAATTTAATATATTATTTTTATTCATGAAGCTTTGCAAAATCAGTTGAGAAAAATTAACTTAACGCAGGTAATTGAAGGAAACAAATATTTAATTATTTAATTAGTTATTGAAAATATTGCAGAAAGATAGTTGCATAAAATGGAATATTTTGGATGATAAAATTGATCTTATACATTTTAAAGTTACGTAATAAATTATATTTCATGTATCCGAAGCAATAAATTAGATATGTTTAAAATACTTTAAAAGAAGAAAATCACAACACGTTTAGAAAAATAATTTAATTAAAATGACAGCATTTTTCCCCTCTATATTATATACACTGAGGAATATATATATATATACACACACCGCTGTCATCTAGAACGAATAAGTATAGTCGTTTTCCAATTCTCTAAACTAGAAATATAGATTTTTGAGTTAAGCGTATAAGGTAGACAAATACCCTGAATAGATGAAATGATCGAGAATATCTAGTCTATACTTTTCTAAATGGTGAATAGATACATTATATTTTTAATCTTTTGTATTGGTAGAAATTCTCGCTTTGATTTCTAAAATTGGTTCATAAACTAGAATTATAGATACTAAAACTCGCCTCTTTTTCGTATTTATTTGCAGGAATTTGACCACGATAATATAGGAAAACGCAATAAAATTTTAATATGGGTGTATGGAACGTGCTTATAAAAGGAATTAGAATTTATAAGAATATCAGGGAACTGATTTTGCCATTGCCACTTTTTTTTTTTTTTTTTTCTAGATGCCAGTCGCAGATTTTTTTTTTTTTTTTTCTAGATGCCAGTCGCAGAATTTTTTTTTTTTTTTTTTTTTTTTTTTTCAGTGTTTGAAGATTGGTATTAAACTGCGGAAAAAAATTATCTATACAAAGATATAGTATTTTTATTTTTCCAAGAAACTGTTGCAACGAATTAAAGCACTTTCCAACAAAATGCGAAGAAAAAATAGACTTACATTCAAAGAGGAAATATATGGTTATACATTCACTTCTTTAATAGTCTTCTTTAATAACCTTGGTGACGAAACTGACGACTTGGCGATCAACTTTAGCAAAAAATTTTAATTTAGGACTTTTGGAGTTTCGAAGTTCTAATTTCAATTGAAGCCGAGTTCTGGAATCTTCTATTGGATTCTAGCACAGAATCACTCAAAAGCTTCACCGAATTCCAGTGCTGCCATGAGTATAAACTGCAGCCAGCTTATCAAAAGCAAGCACTTGTGCTCAAATCTGAGCGACCGTCTCTCGGAGACTGTATTTCAAGAGGTTGACTAGCGAATTCCGTGATTAGTGAAATTCCTGCTATGTGGCGTATTCAAAGCCGTTTGTTTTGTTTTTGTGATAAAAACAAAATTATCGGATTGTTGTTTTATTTTATTGTTTCCAGAACATTCGTTGAGTACTAACTTTTGTGATAGGAACGACAGCTTTATTTTAAAATAACAAAGCTATGAACTTTATTGTTCATATATCTAAGTATTGTTAGCTTTATTAAACAGTATGTTTCGAGAATATTTGTTAAATCTGCAGCTGGTTGGATTATTTCGAGAATGTTAGTTGAAGTGACAATTTTGTTGGATGTTTTCGAAAATGTACTCCAATAAATCGTACTCATCGATTAGAATCTGCCTATTTCTTTACGAACTGCATTTTTCACACATGAGAGTTGATATTTTCGCAGCATTTTAATTTACATTTTACCGAGTGGTGAGATATTAATAATTACTATTTAAAAAAAAAAAAAATGTCCTGCAATTTTGTTGGAAATTTTCGTTCTCAGAAAAAATATTTAAAAATCAAGCAATTTTTAATAATAGTCTTCTTTTTAAGTGAATGTTTTTAAGCATTTAAACAAATAAAAATAAAAATAAATTTAGAAAATATTTACAATACAAATATATTTTTTAATTTATAATAAATAAATAGAATAAAATAAAGTAAATACAAATAAAAAACAGTTTTAGAATTTTTCATAAGACATAAGATAAAGACTGCAATGATTTTGAGAATGTCTCAGAAACCAACAAATTTTTGATTTCAGAATAAAATACACATTATGCGGGATTTACAAAAGGGAATTCCTAGAATGCCTTTTTTTTTCTATTGATTATATATATTACACACTGAGAAAAAAATATATACCACCTTCATCTAGAATGAATAAGGGATCATTTTCTAAATCCCTAAACTAGAAATAAAGATTTTCGAGCGATGCGAATAAGGCACGTGAATAAGCTGAATAGACGAAATGATCGAGAATTTCTAGTGTATATATTTCTAGATGATGAAACAGTATTCTGAATATCCTGAATCCTTTGTATTACGAGAAATTCTCTCTTGATTTTCTAGAATTGGATCATAAACCAAGATCATAGTTACTATAACATGCCTCTTGTATTCACATTTATTTGCTGAGATTTTTAAATAAGTTTGACCTCTATAATATAGACAAACACTCTAGAAGGGTTTCTAGAACTCGCTTTCAAAGGGGACTAGAATTTTTAAGGATGACATGGAACTATTTTTACTAGAACCACAATCTAGATTCTAGATATCAGTTACAGATTTTTTTCTCAGTGCAGCGCTGATGAAGGCATCTTAGAAGCCCCAAAAGGAGTATATGCTAGTTTTTAATAATAATAATAATAATAATAATAATAATAATAATAATAATAGAGTTTGTGCTATTTTAGCGTTGCATATATGTATTTTAATGTAATAACACAAAATGCTTCCCATTTATATCATACAGTTCTCATTTATAGTTTTTATTAATGTACAGAAATAAATTTTTTCGTTGCCTATAAAACGTACGGAGAATAAATGTGATTCATTCATTAAATGCTTTATTATATAATTCAAAAATAGGTAGAAGTAAACAACTTTAAATGGGTACAGCACAGATCATCAAGGTTATCCAAAGCCCATGTTATTCTATGGATAAAATTGTTTATAGAATTACACATTATCTAATAGTTATTTTTAAATTCTGTTTTCATATTCTGAAAATACACAACCATTAAATTAGTACTCGTTTCCCCAAAATTATTTTTAAATGTTTAAAAAATAGAATTTTGAGTTTAAAAATGCCAATTTTCTCTAACATCATATTTCCCATTTTTTAGCTGTGAAATGAAATTTTAAAATAAAATAAAAAATCGATTTTTCGGAAAACGGATACTAATTTAACGGTTGGGAATTTTCTGAGTATGAAAACGAATTTTAAACTCTAATTAGGTAATGAGTAATTCGATAAACAACTTTTGCTATAGACTTACGTTGCATTTGGTGACAAGAGACGGAGAAATCGTAAGAGGGAGTGAGCAGCATTAGAGTGATCATCACTGTATTTCTTTAAAATTTTTCTTTACACTCTCGTCAATATTACGGGGTGAGATTTCGTTCATTTTTTCTATGCTTCTGTTATTTCCAAGCAGAGGAATTCACAATTAACGTTCCGAAATATTAACTATACAAAATATTATAATACCACAAATATTAAATCCTATACACGGATTTTTTTTTCTTATTTTACATATCAAATGTCAGTGCTGGTCTAATGAATTCATAATAGGTGATATGGTTTATATAAACTAAACAAAATGTAACAATTACACTTTTTTTTTTTTTTTCCCCTAAATAAAAGGTTAAAAATGTACCTTTATGATAGTTTCCTTGACTATAATGTAATTATTAAGGTGATTCTTTATCGACTGTCTCCATCCGAATCCCATTCTATGGACAAATTTGGTATTCTCAAATTGCTCATTACCTAATGCATATATTTAAAATCCATTTTCACATTCAAAAAATTCATATGTATTTAATTTGCTTTTGTTTTACACATACACACCCAAAAAGAAAAAGAAAATTAAATTTTATTTATAAAATAAAAATTAACTATATTTTTTATTTTTTATAAAATATAGTTAATTTAGTAGCTAGTAAAATATAGTTAATTGCAGTAGCTTTAATATATAAAAAAAAAAAAAAAAAACGCTTTTAGATCAGCTTTCGCAGTTAAACAAACACAAATTCAAATTTTCTTAATATAAAAACCGCCGAGCTCGTTATTGGAAGATTGCGGGTTCGGTACTCGAACTGGCGAAAGACCGTCCTGTACACTAATGGTGGCTGGTGCACGTAAAATCTTTCGTGGCCGCAATGTACTCCATGTTCCTACCAAATTACACCTCTAGGGGGTCACCAAAGCGGGAGAGCCATCCCTTACGTGGAGGATCAAAATTGTGATGGCCTGTCTCTAGATCATATCTAGGGGTGAGTCCCAGACCGTCGCCAGTTGCCCATTGCGCAGCACTAGTGCAATATATAAACCAACCATCCAACCAACCATCTTAATGTAAAAACAAAATTTAAAAATATACCATGGATAATAAGCAATTTGGGTATCAAATTTCTTCGTAGAATAACTCGATATTCGGCTGCCGGAAACAATCAGCGAAAAGTTACCTTAAAGGGTTAATGTACCTTGCATTTACATTACTGTAATTTTAAGAAAATATCAAAACAATATCGTTTTGAGAATAAACTCAGTAGTTTATTAAAATAAATACTTTAATTGTAGTAATAACCAAATCAAAAGATAAAATCCTGCAATACTAAATGAGCATACTTCCAGTTTATTTTATCAAGCGCTTGGCATTATCTTGAATACAGAAACTAAGTAGATAAACAACTGATTATATTTAGTAACAGAAAACGTTATCCGCTTACCCCTCTGAAAGTGTTAATTGCGCATATTCAATTATTTTCTCGTCTCACGTCAGGTACCGAATCTCTTGCGTGCAGTAGTGTAATTTTTCAGGTCCCCCATTGCCCATTGTCTACCTTAACAAAGTATAGCTAAGAGTCACGCTCATGCAAGGTCTGTGCTCCGATAGAGTCATGCTTAGGCTGTTTGTCGTCTAATTTAATTGTTTTTCGACCCAGATCTGACTCATGGAAACCGAATTTTTAGAACATTTAAATGAACGCTATAATTTAGTTCGTAACAAAGTATTTTAATATAACTTGTTGAGCTAAGAGTTTTCTTTTTTAAATACTGCACTGTAAATTGAATTTATATATATCTTGTTTAATGTATACGAATAACTTAGGAGAGGTTTATTATTATTATTATTATTTAAATACACATTTTCCTTGTATTATATATTAAAATTTAGTGAAATTTATTCGCTTTGCTTGTATTTAAATATTTATTACTATATTATGACTATATTTAAAATAAATTAATAAGGTTAATAATGAAAAGTAATCAGCATTTTTTTTTTATAGAACCTTATAAAATTCCACTAAACAGATCGAACCTCGTTATATGGATTACGTATAATTTTAGCTGAAAGAATGAATGAGTTGTACGTCACACTAGTGACGTGCTATGGGCAATCATACAATTTCAGTCTTTAAATTTTCTCTAATCCATCTCGCTGCCATTTGTTGTATTTTGCTGGCCAACCGCTTCAAGCAGTTGCCTCTGATGTTTTTTAGCAGCATGCTGAACTGCTTATTTTTTACCCGCTTTGGATTTTAAGTGATATCTTTTTGACTAGGAGCTAGGATACCTTACAAAGAATCTCCCCCCCCCCCCGCACGGAGGTCATCCCCTCCTTAGGTCCAGGTCCTTAGTGTAGACTTATAGCCTGAATCCGAACACCAGCAAATTTTTTAACTAATTGGAAGAATTTAATTAAAATAGTGAAAAATTCTGTACTATTTTGCACATTTTAGTACCTTTGACATCTTTCTCGATTCGAGAGGAGATAGCCTGGACACACATACAATCCTATTTAATAGTATGATATGATATTTAAAAACTTAAAATAACGGAAAGAGAATACATTTCAAATTATTATTTTATATGAGGAAAATCAGTAAAAACACAAAATATAAATAGATTTGCGAAATATTACTCCACTTTAAATCAATGTGTTTTACTTTTATAAATTTCGTTTTCGTTTATGGACACCTTTCTTTTTTTTAAGGAATGAACTACTCTCATAAATATTTTAACATGAGTATTTAAATAAATACACACATTAAAATAAACCACAAACGTAACGAAAAAATTTAAAAATTCGTTGCAAATTTAAAACTAAAACAAAGGATTTGGATTGGAATTCGATTATATAATATGCATATATACAAGGTGATAAGTTAAAAAGAGTACCCGTTGGTTTTTCTTATTACCCGTAAATTTGACGGATGTGGCAACTATTCTAACACTGAAGTATAATTGTTTGAACATTTTTTAAGGGCGGGAGACAATTTCTAACACTGTTGGACTGTTACAACTTTATTTGTGAGGTGAAACAGAAATGGAGAGGCACAGTGTTACTTAATCATGTAATTATTTTATTTTTGAAAAACATAATTTAACTCAAATTTTTTACATTATCATTCCTTACAGAAAATATTGAAAATGTTCGCCACCATTCTGAACACAAACATAAACACATAGAACCAAGTTTTTTGACACACTTCTCAGCATTGTTGGTGTTATTGAAGAGATTTCTTCAGTTATGATCTTTTAATTCATCGATGTTTGCAGGACTTCTGTGGAAAACTGATAATGATATTGTAAATGTAATGTAGGAATGATAATGTAAAAAAAATTGATTAAATTTTGATTTTCATAAATAAAATTATCACAGGATTAAATAACATTGTGCGTCTTCATTTCCGTTTTACCTCACAAATAAAGTTGTAACATTCCAACAGTTTTGGAAATTGTCTCCCACACTTAAACAAGGTTCAAACAATTATACTTCAGTGTTAGAATAGTTGTCATATCTGTCATATTTAAGGGTAATAAGAAAATCCAACGGGTACTCTTTTAAATCGATTACCCTGTCCAGTATCGTATCCAGGATTTTATTTCGGGGAGGGCTGAGTTAAGCTTGATAATGTTACATATTGTACAGAAATCACGCATATTACTTTTAATCTTTAATTTTAAAACTTTCTGTAAAATTTCGGGAGGGCTGAAGCCCGTCAGCCCCCCCCCCCCTTCTGGATACGCCACTGTCCCTGTCTATATATTGCCTAACGAAATGAGGGTATTATGTCTATAACAAGAGCTTCACGTTCTGATTCACACAAACAATACCGTGCAACACACATACAAAATTTTCTTTGCTGAAAATGTCAAGCTACAAATATGATAAAAATTGACCATAACAACTAATTATATAAATACAGTAACCGCTGCTTAATAAATTCACTGGTTAATAAAATCAGCCGCTTAATCTAATCAAATTACCAGTACCGAAATCAAATCAATACAAACCAATTTTAAAACCGGCGCTTAATAAAATCAACATCGCCGGTTAATAAACTCAAAAAAATTTCTTCAGCAACAAAAAATGCCATTTTTGCATGCTAAACAAATTTTTATTTTTGAAATAAAAAAGAAAATAAAATTCAACAATCCCTCTGTTATCTCTCTTTGTCGAAAAGTTTACATTTAAAGCATACTTACAAATTAAACACGCTACTTGTTTTAGTAACAATTTCAAGGAACGTATCCTTCAAAACGCGGTAATAAGTTAAAAATTTGATTTGGTTCGCATTTGATTTTTATATATATATATATATATTAATTGTTAAAAGAGGGTTTCTAGTTCTTCTTCTGAAATAACTAAGAAGTAAGAGTTTTAAACGGAAAGATTTTAAATTTAAAAGAAAAGCGTGGACTTTTAGCAAAGTGATGATGATTTTCCTCAAAGAAAAGCATATCGGAACTTTGGATGTGTTTAATTTACTTATTTTGAAGTAGCAATTAATTAATTATCTGACAAATGTTAATTGATATTGCTTATTAATTCAATTATTTGATACCTTTTGAAATTCCTTATCAAATTCAGGGAAGTAATACATTTTTCTTGAGTGCAGGAACATTCACCGCATATAAAAATCAGCCGCTTTATTATTAAGCCACTTTGGCTCAGAACGAATATGATTTTAATAAGCGGTCGGCATTGTATTTCTTAAATACTTTTTCTTTTTGATTTGATTCACACGAATATAACAGTGGTAAAAAGGAAAAGATCTTTTTCTTTTCAGCTTTCTTTGCTTGTCAGTGGAAGAGGTTAAAACTACTTTTTTTTAAAGTCAAAAAATATTCCATAATTTATCCTAAAAGGAGAGAAAGTAAACGGGGAAGCTAATTCACAGATGCTAAGATGTACCGCCTTATGAAAAAAAAAAGTGATGCAATTGAAGGAATCTTAGATTACGATAAATTCATGTTCATGTCTTATTAGTGAAAGCAGGAAATCTTACTTGTAGTATCAATGCCACAGAAGCGGAGTGGAGCACTTATTTCCCTTAGACAGATTTATCAAAAGAAGAAACACCGCATGGAATGTTAAATTCTTTGTTTTTAAGGAATGATAGACATTGAATGGCACCTTAATTTAGGGATATTATGTCGGGGGTGGCTAAACTAGCATACTGACTTTCTAAAAACTACCTTTTCAGATTCAAACATTCAAAATACCAACGATAATTTAAAATATCTTATTAAAAATGTAAATAATTCGCAACGACAGTGATGCAGTAGAGTCCTCTAACTGTTTGTTTATCCAAAACAGATCACGATTTTCAAAAAAATGTTAATAAAGATAATGAAATTGTTATATTTGTGTCAAAAACGAAATTGATATGGATAGAGATATTTTGATTAAAAATGATAGTTATTTAAGACGAATAAAAGTATAACAAAACAATTGTTTATTACAGATATTGTAATAAAAGCATAAAAAAAATTATTATTACAAGAAATTATAAAAATATTGCTTAAATATTGGGTGCGACAAAAATTCGCGCAAACACAAAAAAATAAAAAAATAAAGAATAAATGTTCGGAAGAAGATTTGGTTTGCGGTGCTTTAATTAAAAATACTTTTTTTTTTTTTTTTTTTTCGTGAGAAAAAAAAATTGATTCCAAAAGTAACCGAAAGAGGGCGATCACACGTCACCCTATGACTCTTTAGACAAAATATACTAGAAATAAATTATCTGGTTAGAAATGGATTTGTCATTTGATGCCATGAGCATATCGTTACCATTCGAACGTTTGCGTTTAAACTTGTTGTCAATCGACGAATCGTCAATGGCATCAATGTCGACATGCTACACTAACCTGTAATAACCGTAAATACGCGCCTATAACTGGTCTAATACCCTCTACCGCTGGTCATGTTGACCATCTTTCACTTTAAAATGAATGCACAATGCCACGTTATCGTGATCTGTTACATTCTTTGCTTGAGTTTGCTAAATAAAGAAAATATTTCTATAAAAAATGCCAGTATTCAAAAATCGAAACAGTTGCTATCAGCTGTTATGTATGAGCGCCCTCTTTCAGTTTCTGTTGGAATCTTTTATTTATTTATTTAGAAAAAACAACCAATGTCCTTTTAATTATATTCTCGCAAACCGAAATTTTTTCGAGAATTACTTCTTTTATTACGAATTTTTGAAATTTCCACGAATTACTGATTTCCATGAATTATTTTATTTTTCTAAAAATTACCCTTTCATTTTATGATTGAAGTTTCATTTAATTCAGAGAATGGTCATTAACTAATACATTTTCTTGAAAAACAAATTTAAAAAAAATAACATTACTTTTTCACTCAATCAATATTCTTCAGAGTCATGAAAAATACTAGTATTCAAATAGCTATAGAATTAATTTTCTCCAGAGATACGTTCAAAAGCCAGCCAAGCTAACATGAATCTCCGCAATAAATCATAAACTGACATTCAGACACTTTCTAATCCTAAACTTACCCCCAACCCAGTTTCAATGCATATTACGCAAATACTCCCAATTTTTTAATGTTCTGTTCGAGTCTCATTTCACATTAAAAGTGGACACTAATAATAGATCTCCGTAACATGTGTTCACGCAATATACGAAGCTAAGACATAGCCGTCGTTTCAATCACAGTGATTGATTACCGGTGATCAATGCGTTGTTACTCGAACGTCAGAGCGTAAAATTACCACTTGGTGCTCATTTCTTGGGACTGAATGAAATGCTGGAGAGTAGATATATTGATGGATGAGTGAGACACTGAAAATTATAGTGGAATTCAGCGCATCTTGCAGTCCTTTGTGATACTGCATTTAAATTATTGTGGCAAAAGGAAATGTGGTACGACGTAATTGCTGATTACTTCTGCCTTAGAATGAAATATGAAAATATATTTTGTTGGCAGACGTAATATTAAGGGGTATGTTTTTGTTGTTATAATTATTTTGTTTAAGCTGTTTAGTAACTGACACATTTATGTAAATGCGTGGAAGTAGCAGGGTAAATATCTCATATATTTTAAGATTAAATGTTGTTTTAAAAATTTTTAAGCGAGACGAATCCAGAAAATGGTTTTAAATTTTGAACGATACAAAATTATTAAATATGCGACACCCATACGTTGTACCTATGGCATAAATATATTTATTTTAAAGATTAAATGAATTTCTCTGATACAAATATTAAATTCAAAAGAAAAATGGCAAACTCGTGTAATTATGAATCATAAAATTTATGTAATTTCAATTTTTTTTTAAATAAAGGGACAATATTTTTTTTTAATTCTGTTCATTTGGAGCAAATTTAGCGCTATTTTCGAGAAGCGGCGCTTGAGAAAATATCATAAAAGCATATTTGCCTTGCCAATCTAACCCGGAAGATAGTTAGTTCCCGTCCCTTTTTGTACAGCACTTAATTTTTAAAGTAATTCTCTCTTCAAATATATTTACGATTATAAAAGAAGAAAAGTACTCAAAAAAAAAAAAGAAAAAAAAAAAAAAGACTGGTGTGAAAAAATAGGCGGAAAGGGGCGGAATTAACAATCTTCCGGGTTAGGTTGGCAAGTATGTAAAAGGGTGGATTGTAAATCAATGTACATTCCAAGAAAGTCCAGACATCCATAGGGTATCCTGAAAATGTCTTGACGAGAAGGTGTGCTATACGGCGAAAAATATCATAACATCGTTAAATTTAAAATTAATACCTGCAAATTTCGTGCATTTCCATTTATAACGGTGTGTATCAGAATATTTTCCGTATTTAAGTATTGGTTAAAAAATAATTAAAACGATTTTAAACTGGCTATATTTTAAATGACTTTATTATTCTAGCTTTTATGAATTCAATATATTTTGATTTTTGATTGGCAAGCTTCGGGATGAGATACACAACACCAGAATTGCACCACTTTATTATCGTTCATGGTGGTATTTGCGCAACAGCAACTGATAGAAGATGTTACAAAAAATATTTTAATCAGAAATATGAAAATCTCATTTAAACGTATGGGTGTGAAAGAACCTAAAATGGACATATGTGAAGAGATGGCGTAAAAGTGAAAATTAAACGATTATTTAATAATATAATTCGGCTATTGTTAAAAATTTATGAACTAATATTTAAATATATATATATATATATTTGGTATTAATGAAACGACAATTGCAAGTTCAAAGAATAATAAAATATAAAATAAATACGTAGTTAAACGAAATTATGTTATATTACAGAAAATTTTAAATATTTAAAAATCATTACGTCTCGTATAGTTATATTAAATTTTAATCACATTAAAAACCGAGACAATATACATTATGTTTTAAATTGTATAGTTTTTTAAAGTATATTGCCTCGGTTTTTAATGTGATTAAAATTTATTACAGAAAATGCCTGGTAGTAAAATTGCCAGATAATATCCGTATAGTATGCGAAAAATTCTTTGGAAAATTTTTGTGTAACAGTTCAATACAGAGAATATTCATAGAAAACAGATAATTTTCAAAGTGCACCATTTAAAAATTCTCGCATTGAATAAAAGTGTCCAATTCTACCAACCAGAATCAAACAAGAGCCCATCGAATTAAATATGAGTGATGATATTATCCCTTAGCTACAGAACATAGTGTGGGCTGATACTTAGCACTTTTCAATTTTGCTTTGACAACAATTTTCCGTATATAAAACAGAAAAATTATATAACCACCAGGTAAAGTCTGTATCACTGTTTATAGTAATTTATTCATTTATTTTTTGCCATACTGAAATGTAATTTTGAACTAAGTTCCTATATTAAAACCAATGTAACATTTAAAATGAGATAAAGAATACAAAAATTTAAAACTTTAAAAATACATTTTAATTAAAAACATTAAAACACAAGACAGACGTTTCGGCTAGAACACTATCCCTCCTCAGTGTCAAACATACAAGCAAAACATTTACAAAAATTCATAATACATCATAGCAAGATTAAATATTCAGGAGGAATAGCTTTAGCCTCGTTCAAGGCAGAATGTTGCATTTTAGTAAACATCTGTCTTGTGTTTTAATGTTTTTAATTAAAATGTATTTTTAAAGTTTTAAATTTTTGTATTCTTTATCTTATTTTAAATGTTACATTGGTTTTAATATATTAATGAGACGTATAAATTATGTTTAATTTTATTAAATTAAGTTTCTATAGTTTAAAAAAAACAAAAAAAGAACAGGAAATTTATGTATGGGAATTTTCTATTTTCACAAGCAGAAATTTCCTACTTTTTAACAGAACCTTTTGGCAGTGTATTGAAAGAAATTTGTAAACATTCATATAGAAATAATTTTCTATTTTTATTCAATGTACAAATAATAATTTCTGAATTTTATGAACGAAACATTTAATTCAACTTTATTTTTAAAGGTTATATTCCTTACTTATTTTATTTGTTTGTAGTACAGTTTAATGCGTAGATTGAAATAATCTATTTTCCTTAACAAAAGACATTAAAAAAAAAAAAAAAAAAAAAAAAAAAGTATTGCGTGAAATAAGTATTGCACATTTTAATTGTAACAGTGAGGGGAAAATAATGATAATAAAAATACGCAATTCACTTAAGTGTAAGCAGTGAATCGTTTGGCCTAGATATTATTATGTTCAGGTGAACACATTTGATTTCTTTCTTGACATAAGTGACTTTTATGGAATATTTATGAAGACAGATTGCCAGAATTCTACGCGTTTTATAAAAAGATGATGAATTGCTTTCGTTCTTTCAGATAAAAGGAAGTGGGGGATAGATTATAACATTTTTATGCATGATTTTTGCTAGCTAAAAAGATATTATCGAGCAAATTTTTATGACTGGAAAATAGTATTTATTAAAACTTTCTCGTGCATTTACCGTTTAAGTGAATGTAACAATAAAAGTAAGAATATTCAAAAGCGGAAATTTCATACTAATCTGTAAAAAAAAAAAAAAAAAAAAAAGGGTGGAACAAGGAAAGATGAGAGGGAGGAAGAGAGAGGAGGAGAAAGGAAAAAGAAAAAAAAATCCTTTCAATAAATCTTCAAATAAATATAATAAAAATTATTTTACTAATAAAAGAAGTATGAATATACAAAAGAAAAAGAAAATAGAAAAAGAAAAGAAAAAGAAGGTTTAAAAAAGTCATTTCAATAAATCTTCAAATAAATATAATAAAAATTGTTTTGCTATTAGAACGTATCAATAAACATTTAGTATATTAAATTTCATTTTAAGGTAAGGACATTAATTTTCTCTGAATATACAGGGAAATCTCCCTAAAAGGGCCACCCATAGTGCCATTGAAAATGGGCCTTTTTACATAAGTTGTTCAGAAAAATCCTAATTCAGGCTCTAACTTCCTTAAGTCAAATTATTTTAATTATTCAAGTTTACATATATCATAATAATAATACTTAGTATTCGTTTGAATTTTAACAGCTTTTCAGCAATGATTTTGTCTTCTAAGAAATCTTGCTTATGCTGGAACAAACTGTTCAGCTTAGCGTCCTTTCTATGTGCAGGAGATGCTGTTACTAATCTGTAAAATTTCATTAAACTTTCTTGTTAGGGAATTCGAATTTTAACTTTTAATTTTTAATCTCAGCTAAAATAAATAATTTTATTGTGTCATTTAAAAGTTAACATTAAAAATTAGAAGCCATTGCATTTAAAATTATTAGATAAATAATCATATGAAACAAAATATTGTTTTTCAAGCTTCAACTTCATTTTTAAGTATGTGCATTTAGAAATATAAATTCTTATCAATAACTACTTTTATCTACATAAAAGTAGTTATTGCATTATAGATCATTATAATCATGCATTACAGATTATTGTAATACACATGGTGATTAATACCAGTTATGGGATGGACAATAGTCATTTCAAGTAAAACAAAAATAAAATGGATAACATATTCAAAAATGCCCTTTTGCACTTGCATCCAAGATTATGCGATGCATAAAAATCCTTTTAAGCATTGTTATATGAGCTATAATTTATACGGCTACATTGCATGTTAAAATTTACAATTATATGCAATAAAAAACTAGTTTTAAATTATGAAGAATAAAAACTTTGTAAATTTAGACCTTCTACTGCAAAATACATAACAATTGTTTCGAGTCAAAATTATGAATTTCGACAGTTAAAATTACTATTTCCCCACATTTCGCAAGCCTAAAATTTTCATTTGATTTAAAACCATGCTCAAATCATCAACCCGAAACAACTGTTGTGTGTTTTTGCAACTACTTAGAACATTCTTATTTTTCCTCTTAAAATGTAAAAACAGATAAAAATGTGTTCTCGACTACTTTATACAACTCTATAAAAACTTTACCCCGCCCCCCCCCCCCCCCCCAAAAAAAAAAAAAAAAGAACTTTTTTATAAATTAGCAAGGTTTAACTTTTAGAATCAAATTCAAATTTTATGGATTTTACGGAATATTAATTGAAATTATTTTGAGGTACGCTGTTAAAAATTTCAACAGAAAACTATTGGTAATCATTTGTCTTAAGTCTTATGAAAATTTACAGAGAAAAACAAACAGAAAAGTTTAAAAAAATTATTTTATAAATGTATTTTAATGTTTAATTTAATTAATAATTGGAGAGAATATATTTGCGACTTAGAATGATTTTTATAAAGTAGAAACTTGAATTTTTATTGATTAATTAAATAGTTAAGATAGATCATAATAGTGAATAAAAATTGAGAATCTCCATTATTTAGATTTAACTAAGAATTGTTGTAAATTTGCAGATTCTGTATTAACATTTCAGTAAATTAACAGACATTTTTCACAGTGTAGAAACGGTCAAACACATCGAAAAATCTCGCGGATATTAAGTTTTAAAATAGTATTTTAATTCTGAGTTGTTAAACATACAAATCATTTTATCGAAACAAACTTATTTAAGAGATAGATGGCTGTACAAATATGAAAGTTTGAAAATAATTTTCAATAAAGAATTTATAATGGTTTAATTAAATGAGATATTTAAGTTTTCTTAGTTATTAATATAATTAAATTTAATATAATAAATGCGGATATATAAATTGAAAGATAAAATATTTTAGCTGTATGCAAAAAGCGTTAAAACTTATATAGAGAAAAATCAATGTAATTTATTTTGTAGTAACTAATAGAGGCGAACCTATTTATCTAAGAATTTCTCAAGTGTGAGAAAATTAGAAAAACATCAAAAGCTCAGCTTTGTTTTTACTTATTCCTTTTTAAAAACAATTCCATTATCTCCTACAAAAAATTTATCTGTTCATTTTTTTCACATTTTTCTTTATTTTGGTAAATTATCTGTTTAAATTAAATCGAGAAACAAATTGAAATCACCAATCGAAAAAAAAAAAAAAAAAAAAGAACATAATAGGTACTTTATTACATAACAATAGCTACTTCTAGACTATTGCTAAATAATACTCATGCATCCGGATATGAAAAGAAAAAAAAAAAAAAAAAAAAGATACCGCACTTTTCTTTAACAAGTTACTTGTTGCCGGGCGCCATATTTTCCACAAAAAGGCGTTAAAAAGGCAGTGGTTATTATTATCAATGCAGCTACATTAAAGACGAGACTACCCTGATAATAAATCATTACTGTAATAAACACGGGAGTGAAAATAAAAGATGAAAAAAAATATATATGTAAAGGCAAACTTGCTACGTTGGTGTAGTACGTGAATGGCGTGACCAAATGCAGCGACAGTTATTAAAAAAAAAAAAAAAAAAAGACGAGAAATGAGCAGTTGTATTAATAAATACTAAAGTGTTGACGTCAATGTTATGGTATCCTGTATAATACCGAGCATTATGTTTATAAATGCGCTAAAAAAGCAAGTACAGGGGCTGTAGTTCCTAAATTTTAAATTTTAATTGTTACTAATTTTAATATAGATTTTTACAATTTTAAAATTACACAGGTCTTCGAAATCGCACTTTTCAATTTTTTTTTTTTTTTTTCCATTGCTTTGTGTGTTTTTATTGTTTTTTGATATGCTGAATTCAGATGTACATATTTATTTTTTCCGTCACGTAAAAGTCAATTAGGAAGAAGATAGGAATAATTCACACATATAAGAAATTCAAAACTATTCATGCACAAAATATAATAAAATAAGCTACTATTTGCAGGTTATTATTCAAATGTGTTTTTTTTTTTTAAATCGAAGCTCCGTTTTGGAGATTTATCTCTCGAGCACAGCTTGAAGATCTTGGAGTGTAGAAGGGGGGGGGGTCCTCTAAACAACATCCAACAATAATCTGCTAACATGTAACACTCCATCGGTCCCGATACTTCCTTTTCATTTGTTTGATGTCTTGATTAAATAGCTCTTAGGTCTTTCATAGTAAAAAGGTAAATATACTTTTTACTATATATAGTGTCCTAGAGGCCTGCACGGGCCGGGCTTTCGGCCCGAGCCCAAGCCTGGCCCGGCCCTCGGGCCGAAATTTTCAATTTGCTCTCGGGCAGGGCCGGCTCGGGCTTAAAATTTTTTTGTAGGCTCGTGCCGGGCCGGGCTCGGGCTCAATATTTTTGTGTGTACTCGGGCCGGGCCGGGCCGGGCATGGAGGAAATTTTAAGCCCGAGCCCGGCCCGGCCCGAACCTCTTTCTAGATTCCTCGTTAATCAACGAAAAAGGAAAATGATAAAATACTTTTTCAGTCATTTATTTTACATAATTTTACAGTCTGGTATGTCACATAAAATTTTATTTTGTTAAAAGATGTCTGTAACTTCAATTTAATTGTTTATCAGCTTGTCTGTTCGTGATATGATTTTCCGCAAATATTTTAAACATGTCTCGAAATTAATATATTTTATTTAAAGTAATATTAGATGGTTTCCATTTCAAAATAATATGCATTTTTCTACCAGTTTGCGTACATGTAACAAACAAAAGAAATTAGATACGTTACTGTATATAAGGCTTTGTATTCTATGGTCTGTAGTGTTTAGGTGGTATGAAGGCTATAAAAATCCTTCCGCTGCAACTTTTCCTGTAAGGCTTCTTTTTCTTTTCTCTGGGGCACTGGATGAAAGTAGTATCATTTCTAGCATGTGCAAAAGCATCTTTTCAATTGAATATGAATTGTATTAGCATTAAAGTTTTTTTTTTTTTTTTTTTTTTTTTTTTTTTTTGCCGGATCACAGGAAAGATTTGGATACATTACAGAATATAACAGGAAGTGGTTGAAAGTGTATTTTTAGTACTATTAACCATTTTAAATATCTTCCTATATTGTTTGAGAATGCTAATATTTTCGATTTGACTTTCTGTCTGTCTTTGTGCCTTCTGTACGTCTGTAATAATGAAATACTGTTTATATATAAATATCTTGTAAACATTCAGCAGTTTTGTTAAAGAACATTCTATTGCTTAGCTATATAAAACCTCTACAAAACACATACTAAAAATCTTTTTCGTAGAAAAGCTTTTTTTTTTTTTTTTTTTTTTTTTTTGTAATTTTACATATTTTTGAATCGGGCCGGGCCTGATTTTATCGCTTTTTGTCCGGGGCGGGCCGTACACTAATAAAAAAGAAACGGGCCGGGCCGGGCCTGGGCCGAAATTTTCGATTTCATACCGGGCCATGCCGGGTAAGCAAACCTTTCCAACGGGCCGGGCCGGGCCTGAAAATTTCGGCCCGTGCAGACCTCTATAGTGTCCAGCAAACTATTTTTTTACATATAATAAAAAATCTATAATTGATTCACCAAAATCTATACAGTTCATGTGAGGATGACCTATTAATATATATAAATTTTTAGCTCAATCAAATAAGGAATATTTAGATTCTATTATACTTTAAATAATTTCAGAAAGGAAACAGAATTTTTCTTTGTGTTCTTGTAACAATGATTTATAAGTGCTAGATTTACCAAAATCTACACAGTTCATGCTGCGATGAACTATAGCAAACGTACCAACTTGCTATCGTGTTCCCTCACATATTTACATACATACATCACAGTAAAATCATCAAAAATGAACTCAGGACACCTCAAAGTTGTAGATACGCCAAAATATAAAAGTCGAATTTTTGTCATGATTACAATACTTTTTTTACGTATGTATGTTTGGAAAATAAAAATTATAATTTTAAGAGCATTTTATCAAATTTGAGGCGACGGAATCACGGAGGATTGAGAAAAACTTCACTTAATAGATTTCTGCGTCTAAAAGTACATATTTTGTTAAAATTATAATTTCAAAGACAAAAAAATATTTAATAATTTTGCTACTGATAACGAAGTTTTTTCCTTTTGGACCTATTAGCTGAATATACAAAGTAGATACGATTTTATATTAAATATTTACTGTTAATATTATGAACTTTCGATTAACTCTTTACTCCATGTACCTGCTTGTGTTCGCAAAGCTTTTGCATGTAACTTTTTCTTTGTGCTGATGGCAAGTTCTCGTCCTGTTCAGTTTATTGATGTTGTAGAATTCGTAAGGCGTTTGTTAATATCCTATGTAACTACTACAAAATTTGTCGTCTTCTGTAACTACGTTAATTAAAACTCAAGATCTAATCTCTGCTGGTTAATTTAGTTAAAGTGTTAACATTTACAAATATAGCCTTTTCTGCGTGTAAAAGTACATATTTTGTTAAAATTATAATTTCAAAGAAAAAAAAAATACATTTAATATTTTTTTTTTACTGATAACGAAATTACTTCCTTTTGGTCGTTATTAGCTGAATATACAAAGTAGATACGATTTTATATTAAATATTTACAAATATAGCCTTTTAAAAATTATTTGTATTCGAAATTTTTGAAGTTTTGAGGAACTTACACAAGAAAAGTAATCTGGTTCATTGTTCCTTTAAAAGATTTTGTTAGTAATAGAGTAAAAGTAGTTAGTATCCCAAAAATAAAAATAATATAAAATGATCAAAGGAATAACTGGATTTTCATCTACGATATATAGTTAAAAAAAAAAAAAAAAACGTTTTTTAGTAATGCATATGCACATTACTCTTTTAAAATTCCAGAATGCGAAAACTGATTCCTTTGCCTTGCTTATACAACACATCCGTATATGTCCAACAATATTTGAAACTATTATTTTAAAAGACACTTATAGAAAATATAAGAATTAACGCGTGGGAGAACAATATTGTAAAGGTAAAAACATGATTCACAATCTCGGTAAGCCTTCAATACAATGGCAAAATTGAAAACAAATGCACTTCTTTTAGCAAATACAATGCTCCTACACACAGAGAATAAAAATGTGTCTGCTACATGGGATAGTATTACAGAAACTTTCTAATTGTATTTGCTATCTACAAATATCCCATTTGTGCATTCCACCCTAACAGCTTTAATACAATGAATTGAATGTATGTTTTTCAAAGGTCAAAGTTTATTTATATTCACCTCCTTTTTACAATAGTTTTTAGACAACAGTCAACATCATGCTTTTCAATTACAATAACTATATATTCTAGGGAAGAGACATTTACGAGTATAACAAAACAAAACTTGTATTTATTTATTTTTGGAAATTTTATTTATGAGCAGTATTTTTTTTTTTTTTTACAAATTATAGTGCAGAATATAGGTTTTATAGACAAAATTGAAATTAACATATTAACATTTCTAATGTGACATTTTTATACGTTTTTAATATGACATTTATTTGTTTATTTGTTTTTGTCTGAAAGGCAATTTTTGCTTTTTTACATCTTTAATGGACTACATGAGTTTTTGTTGCTAAGAAAAGCCTATTTTTCTCCTTTTTTTCTTTCCTTCTTCTTCTTCTTCTTTTTTTTTTTTTTTTTAATTTTATTTATGAGCAGTATTTATTTATTTATTTATTTTTTTATTTTTTTAACAAATTATAGTGCAGAGTATAGGTTTTATAGACAAAATTGAAATAAACGTATTAACACTTCTAATGTGACAATTTTATGACGTTTTTAATGTGACATTTATTTATTTACTTATTTTGGTCTGAGAGACAGTTTTTGCTTTTTTTATATCTTTGATGGACTACGTGGGTTTTTGTTGCTAAGAAAACCCTACTTTTCTTTTTTTTTTTTTTTTTTTCTTTCTTCTTCTTTTTTTTTTTTTTTTTTTTTTTATATAATAAATAAAAAAAATATTCAAAACTTTGAACATATTGAAGAGTAACATTTAAATAATATTTAATTAAAATATCAGTAAATTTAGCTGTTTGGTCCTTGTTTCCGGAAACTCTTCAGAAAAACGATATCTCAAAAACTAATGCACCGATCTTATTGAAATTTTACACACTTTTTCGAAGTTGAATTGACTAGTGCTTGAATTTTGGTTGGTTGGGTTTTACGTCACACTAGTGCTGCGCAATGGACAACTAGTGCTTGAAAGAAGAATACTTCTTTTGTCGACTACAACAAATTTTACATGGCTATACGTGAGGTGAAATGTACTGAAAATTATATTGTTTTTGCACACAACTCTTCAAAAATTCAAATTTTATTTCTTTTATTAATCCTTTATTCAAGCACTAGTCAAATTTATTTTGAAGAAACACGCAAAGTTTCAATAAGAACGGTTCATTATTTTTTAAGAAATCGTGTCAACTGCTTTTCTGGAGTGTCTTTAGAAACCAGGACCCACAAAATACTTTTTTGAAAATTTTTATGAAAATTTTATAAAATACTGGCAGGTTACGCCCGCTTCTCTGGTCACTAAATTTAAATAAAATTTAAAAAGAATTGAATCACTATTTTTTTTTTTAATATATATATCACATTTTGGGCTTTGTAACACAATTAAAAATTCTTTTTAAGGACAAAAAGTCAAAATAACGTGTTACAAATTAAATTAAATATTTCATCCGTTTTGCACTCGTTCTGCATCAATGCTGTATGGTCTTATGTGAATGATTCTCGAGAATGAATCAACAATTGTTTACAAATTTAATGGATTATGTATGGAAAATAAGTACGCTGTAATTTAAAAATTGCAGCTCTTAGAATTTCAAAACCGATAATTTTTAAAAAGTTATTCATTATTCTTTAATATAAGACTGTTTTTTGTTTAATATTAGATTCTTATTTTAAGATTAAAGCAATCGAATGATATCGCGTTGTGAAAATTTGCACCGTAATATCTTTAAATCTAATAACTTAATATATATAGTGTCCTCACAAAAAATGAGCAGATTTTAGAGCTCTTTTAAAAAGCGTAACATCTATGAAGTATTTTTTTTTTTTTATTTATCACTTTTTACTAAAAATAAATGGCCGAATTCCATCACCAAAGTAGTTAAATCTAGACCAATCAAAAATAGGATTAGTCCGCCCGGTTGTGTTCCGCCCACAAATTCTTTACTTTATTGTTTAAATGTTGCTCCTTTATATGCTCAAAACTTTGCATAGAAATTTTATTTGTTATATTAAACAAACTAAAGCAAATATGCTTTTCTTCGCATTCGAATCTCATGTAACCCCTTAATACTT
>OZ005655.1:143178304-143423304 GCA_963930645.1 Salticus scenicus | reverse complement strand
AAGTATATATTGTTTCGGAGCTATTTTGAGGCAATTTAGCGCATTTTTAAGAAACCATTTTTAACAGTGCAGAAATATTGAACAATCCTACCTTTTTAAAGGTTCTAGAATCTGACAAAGCAATATGCATATTTATATCTATGTTTTGAATGGAGAAAGATTCAAATTGCAAGGCTTCGATGGCCCCTTTGATCGCCAATCGTTGGTTTAAGGGGGGTAGAAAAAATTTATAAGAAGCAGAAATTTCGAGGAAAGGTGGCATCGCTGCATTTAAGTAAAAGAGCAAATGACGTAATTTTTTTTCCTTTTCAACTTTTCCTTTTATTTTATAAAAATATACGTAATTTCGGGCAATGAAATATGCGTAAATAAAAAGTTACTTTAATGTAAATAACATACATTTTGATAAAATTAATAAATAATGTTAAAGTATATAACATACATTTTGTTTTTTCTCTTTCCCTTTTTATTTATTGAATTAAAATGTTAAATAAGTTATTAAAACTATCCCAGAATCGAATCTTGACCCGTTCACTTTTCGTACTTGTAATTCATAATTTACAAAGTTTTAATGTTACTGTGCTAATTATTCATTTCCATGCAGCAATTATACAGTAAAATAAAAATATCATCCGTATATCACAAATAAAAATACCATCCGCTGCGTAAGACTAAGACCGTATTTGCAGAATAAATGAATTAAGAAAATATCCAAATTAACTTTGGGGGAATCGTGTCGGTTGAATAACATACAAAATTGTTTAAAAAATAATGCTTTAGCTCGTTAAAAGGGTACTTTGTCTAACGTGGGCAACATTCTAATCTCATGGTATCCGATGTAGAAATTTGTTTTCAAAATTATTCATCACATAATATATGCATATATATTTAATTCCATCAAATCATTAAACAGAATCCCATTTTTCAAAAATTAATATTTAAAATTTTTGATATTACTAAAGCGCGAAAAATTAACTAAGAGCATTTTTGAAGTTTATAGTTTCTAAATGAAATATTGAAAAATAAATAAATAAATAAATAAAATAAATAAATAAATTTTTAAGAAAAAAAGTATTAGTTTCGTGGCTCTGAGTTTTTTTACTTTCTCTTACCCATAGGGACGAGAAAGTATTGTTTCAGGGTCAAATTTTCGAACGTGAGTTTTTGTTATATTTACATGTTCTGAGGTCCCCTGAATATGAAAATCATGTTTTTAGCGAATGGTCTGTGTGTCTGTCTGTTTGTGTGTCTGTTATCAGCATATCTCAAGAACAAATAGTAGCAGAAATTCCAAACTCGGTATTCTAAATGTGTATCATATAGGGATGCTACAATAAGCTTTTCGTTGAGATGAAGTAAATGGTTCGTGTACAGGGACACTCAAAAATATTCAAATACATTACGTCTATGGGGGAAATTGTAGGTAAGTAGAGTTTAACATCTATAGACTGCACTAAACCAAATGAAACGAATATATATTTTTTGTAATAGAGATAGTCAACTGGGAAAAAAAATTGTGTATGTAGAAGCCTCGCCTCTCCCCTGGGAGGGAAGTCTTCCCTCGAGGGGAGTAAATTTTCATGATGGGTATCTTTTAAAAGAGCTCGCCAATAACTTTAAAACGAACGGTTGAACCATCAGTCTGCGATAATTTAAAATAAAGTTATCGATTTTTTTTTTTTCATTTTTAACAAAAAAATAAAAATAAATAAATAAAATAAATAAATAAATAAATAAATAAATAAATAAAAATATTGAGAATATATTAAACTTTTTTTTTTTTTTTTTTTTTTGATATTTAGTGTTATACTACTTCTTTAATATGAAAATTGTCTGCATTATCATAAAAGATATCTTTTTTAAATAATAATTTTAATAAATTATTTTTTAGTAACCGAATTAAATTCTATATAAGTGTAGGTGCATTAATGAAACGGGGGGTTGAGAGGGCGGTAGCCCCCCTCACACAGAACTAATTAGCATATAATATTCTTCCGAAGCCTAATTTGAATTGTTTAACACAGGTTTACATAACAGTACTCGTTATCTTACCTCTTTATCTGCAACCTGTATTTATAGTATTAAATTTCAGGGTAACAGAAAGTCGTGTGAGTGACACACCAGATTATTAAATGTGAAAACGTAATTAAAAAGAATTACAGGCAATGGATATTTTTCAAAGCAAATTTCTCCTTAGAATGACATAGAGTTAGAATGGCGTCCATATTAGATAAATTATCCTTAAAATCCGAAGATCCTAGGTTCTAATCTTTGCCTACGGTCACTTAATTCGGTCAATTCCTTAAAAATATGTAATCTGAGGACATTGAAAATTTTACTTTGCTAAAATCCAATAATGAAATGGAAAATTTTTGCGAGAGTTATGGATACAACGCTGAAAATGACTAACGAATATGTTTTATTTAGATACTATAAAAGAGCCTCTCACCACAGATTTTAATGTTCCAAAGCGTTTCCTGCTCGAATAATCCATCTCTCTTATGCTGCCAACTTGGCCAAGTGGTATCACACGGAGAGAGAGCCAGTATTTAAATCCTGAAACAAGAAGCATGCATATTGGAATCAAAATAGACTTTTTCATTTATTTATTTATCCTCACGTTTTATAAGTGAAAAAGAATTGATAGGATTGGAGATTATTTTACGAACATATTGAAATTACAAAAAAAAAAAAAAAAAAAAAAAAAAAAAAGAAAAAGAAAGAAAAGAAAAGAAACCTGAAGTTGATATTACAAAATTATGGGAACTGGGCGAAAAATATGCGGAAAAGAACGATATAGTGACCTGCATACGATCTTTATTTTATGGTTTACGTTATTTCAAGTCAGCAACATAGGTTACTATATTTTCATAGCAGAAAATAACATTTGTGTTAAAAGTACATGTGACAAAAATTAAAGAAATATGAAACCATATCAATGGTAAGTTGTTAAGCGTTCTTTTACTTCTTTATATGCATTAGAGCAAATTTTTTAAAACCATCTTTTATACATATTTTCTTACTTTACATTCTAATTTATGAGATTAATACATATGCAGAATTAAAGAAAAAAAAGTAATGAAATAAGATTAATGTTTATTAACTTTATTGATTGTTTTAAGTAGGTGAATTGACGATTTAACCTTATATATATATATATATATATATATATATATATATATATATATATAATATAGGATGTTGAAATCTAACTGACATGAACATCCCTTTTCAAATTAAAAAAAATTATAGATGGATACAAAATAATGTGAATAGAAAATAAAATTCATTACGATCCATTGTTATCTATAGAGATTTAGAACACAACCTAATTATGCATATTGTATGTTAGCGTCCGTATATGCATGCTAAAAATCGAATGTGTATGAATATATATCGCGGATTTCTTACGTTCATCGGATGAATTTATAAGTATATTACAGAAGTTCTTTAATGCATTATATATATATATATATATACTGAAGTTAAATACAAGAAGTTGAGCTGCATGATTTAATATTTCGTCACCATCTTCATTGATTTATGCTTAATAAATTGCTATAATTGCATAAAGTTAAAAAGTTAATTATTTCAAATTTTAAACGCAAAATATCTCATATAATAAATTAGTGGTCGTTTTTTCAACTGTCTTCGTGATAAAAGAGGCAATTTCATTGAAAAATTATCTTAAAATATTAAATTTGACTCGATTTTAAAAAAAATATTTTGCTTTTATAAACAAAAGAATAACATACTTTGATCTGAATGGCAGTGCAAAAATATTTTATGCATTCAATTTAGTCATTGAAGATATAGAGAAGACATTTAACTATGTATTTATGTGGTAAGTATACTGAAATAAATATACAGTCGAACCTCGTTAGCATGAATCTCAAAGGGGAAAAAAATTGTTCATGTTATCAATAGTTCATGCTATAAGTAACTAATCTTCATATTGACGGGGATTGTGGAAACAGTGTATGTTAAAAGTAATTTATGTTAAGCGTGTTGACGTTAACGAGGTTTAACGGTATATATATCATTCGAAAAGAGTTAGATAATCAGTATAATGTGAATTATCACAATTATTGCTTTCAAGATACTATTGTATTATATTTGTGATTCTATGGGTGACCATATTTATTTAGTGATACTCAATTTATTTTATATAATCATAATTGCATATTTTATTGCATTATTATGTTATCTTACTATATATTTGTATTTATTGTACTGTTTATATATTCCTGTATATTGGTAGAAAACATGGTTGAGTTAAAAAAAGAGGGAAAGAAAATACGTGATGTCGATTATCACATATTCTAAAAAAAATAAATGATCATATAAAAACTTTTTTAATGTAACGAAAGATTTTTATAACCTCAAAAATTACAATTTAAATTCACGTACAATATGTTCTTTAAATTTTTATATCCTTCTTCTTCCCATATATGTATGTTTTGCTAATTGCAACTCTCTCGAAATATTTGATCATGTTGTATGTATTATTCTTTCTTTAACGTAATGCAGATCTACAATCAGGGACCGATTTACTCACTTGGAGGCCCAGGGCACTCATGTTCAATGGGCCCCTTTTCCTCGTACTTTAATATTACAACAAACAAAACAAACCGCATATTTTTGATTCATGCGTCCAAAAATTCTCTTCACTTCACTTCACTTTTCGTTTTATTGGTAAGAGTAAGTGTTAACTAGATCCGATGCTTGTCTATCGGATCAATGTACATTGCCCCTGTGTATCTGCTCTGCAGTGCGTGCCTCGAATTTAGTTAGCCTTACTAAGAGTTTGGAATTCATTATCTGTGGTATGCAGTTGTATTTGCGTTTAGTGAAAAAATTGCAATTTTTTTCGATAAGCTGATAGTTTTCTTGAAACATCATACCGCTGATTTAAAAAAAAAAAAAAAAAAAAAAAGATCATTATAACAAATTTGGAAATTTTTCATTTTAACTATATTTTTACATGTATGATGGAATTTCTTGGAGGCCCCCCCTCAGTGTGAGGGCCCAGGGCACATGCCCCGAATGCCCTGCCTTAAATCAGGCACTGTCTACAATAGCATGTTTGTCTTTTTGATAATTCGGTTTATTTTCCTTTTGCAAATAAATGCAGTTCGTCACCATGTGTTGCATTCCTAGTCTCACAATATGGTACATTAATTTGCTTGTTCCCACAAAAATCATTTTAGCGACGGTTGGCTTTCATTAAGAACCGTCTGAATTATAACTGCCTGGTAAACTTTTCAAAAATTTATATGCGTTTATATATAACATAATTACAACCATTTTTTTTCTCTATTATTTTGAATTTGGCTTCGATTGGAGCTTTGGCGATATTAACGAAGAATTTGAGCGTCAATTGATCTCCATCATGTAACCAGTGAACAGAATAGTTGGCTCCTCCTCCACTCCGTAATAACTTTGAAATTATTAATTTTAGTGCTCTCCTATATTAGACTGACCATATCTCCTCGAATCTCGAGGACAAAACTCTTCGTCCCCAAAAAATTACAAAACATTTGGGGACGCCGGTTATAAAGTTATTAATGTTTTATTATAGTAATTTATTATACGTATAATAAATAAGCTGAAATAAGTTCTTTTAGGTGCTTTATACATAAAAATTACTTTAATTTTACAATTTAAGATGATTTAATTGTTTTATTTATTTATTTTTTTATTTTTATTTTTTTGTCCTCGAAATTCGAGGACGCCGCCATTTTTGTCCCCAAATTCAATGAAAAAAATATGGTCACTCTATCCAATATGATCACTGCTAATGCTTTATATGTTTTTGAAATATTTAAATAAATTAAAGTAAATTAAGATAGAATAATGCCTTGTTTCTTTCTTTCTTCTTCTTCTTCTTCTTCTTCTTTTTTTTTTTTTTAATCTAAATCTATACTGGATTTTTATATGCCTTCTAAGTATTCCCAAGCAGAAAAAATCCAATCAGCATTATTCTAATAATGACATTTACATTCAATGTAAAGGAAAAGTCGTACACTTGCAGTAACTTTTATGGTATTTGTGTCATCTTGAATGTTTACCGTAAAATACAATATTTCTATGGTACGTTAAACTTAAAAATATAGTATATGTGCCACATGAAACATAAAAGCAGTTATACCATAAAAAATAACCGTTTCCTGGTAAACATATGGCACATGTACCGTTCGTTTGCGCTAGCGCACAGTTCATACGCAAATTTTTAAAAACTTTTTTCATAGGTTGTATATATGCTATAAAATAATTTAAAGTACAGTCGGTAACAAAAGTGTCCGAACACTAGCAAAAATTCCTATGTAGAAAAAGTGCACTTCATACGGTTTTGTTAAATAAATCCTTACCGAATCATGTTCTTACACTGACTAAGAACAGGATTCGACAAGGATTTATTTAACAAAACCGTATGAAGTGCACTTTTTTTACATAGGAATTTTCGCTAGTGTTCGGACACTTTTGTTACCGACTGTACCTGTACCAGGAACCTGAGTTGCTTTGTACTGGGAACACTGCTCTTTCAGCAGATGTACCATAAAATCGAAACGAATTTCTTTAAATTGTAACCTTTTTTTTTTTTTTTTTTTTTTTTTTTTTTTTTAAGTATTAACAAAAAGAAATATAATAAGTTGATAAGTGCAAAGAATTACAAATTTTAATTTAAGTTAAATTAGTAATTGTATTGTAGGTATTAAAGTTTCAATAAAAAATTTTAAGAAAATATTTGGTTAATGCTACTTTAATCTTAGATTACATTTGGTTGTTCTATTCACCATTTACGTTGATAACGATTCCAAGCGGAAGAATATCATGACTGTTGTATCTTTGTATATTTTAAATCTTATAAATTCATGTATTTCAGTAACTGATTATTTTAGTTGCAATTTAACTAAATACAATAAAGCCTCGTTCATACGGTTTTGAAGGAGCTGACGTAAAAGAACATATAAATGAAAATATTTATCGACAAAATAATAATAATAATAACAACAACAATAATAATAAAAACTTTGATTACTTGTTTGATTAAATTTAAAGTCACTAACAGAAAATGTATATGAAAATACTAAGTGATAAAGTTCTTTTTTAAATATAGTAGCTAACACATTATTTTATAATAAATTTTACATTCGTAGATAATTAAATTTAAAAAAAAATATTTATCATATTAAGTGAGAAAAATCACTTAATTAATGCATGATCTACTGCTTAATCTATTAATGCATAATTTGAGTACTAATTATCTCATATCTTGAGTATTGTTTTGCATACCTTGAATACTATAGTAAACACATCTTGAGTATTAATTATATGTATATTGCATATTAAGTGTTATACGATTTATGTCCATACAGGGAGGTACTTAATTACATAAAAAATAAGTAAATAAATAAATAAATAAAAATAAACTTCAATACTCGCCTGGCGTGTGAGTATTGAGAAATGCATTGTGAATTGAAATGAGTTCATTAAATGTTTTTTCACTTGTGTTTTCACAAACAAAATAAGTTCAAACTTTTTGAATGCAGTTCATTGCATCTTTAAAAGGAGGTAAAATAACTTCTTCACTTTTTTCATCATCATCGCTTAAATTAGCATCAAACTGTTTGTTGTCAGTCAATCAATCGGTTGTGAAAAATTCTGAAATTATGATGTCGGTACCCCAGTTCAGGTATTCATCAAAATTGAAGTTTAGAATGGACATTGATATTTAGAAATGACAGAGAGAGAAGGAGAGATAAAAAAAAGAAAGAATGTAAAACGACTTTTACTTTTAGAGAATATTATACAGTACCTGCAATAACGGAAAATTTCGCAATAAGTTTTCAGTTGTGTGACAAACTCCAGAAATAGTAGAACTTAGAAAGTTTTCAAGAATAAATGTAATTTTTTATTTATTTCGACAGGAAATTTATGATTGAACATGTTTATGTAGCTGGATTAGTATTTAATAATCGCAATAATCTTACAACTACTATGAAAAACAGGGAGTTAGAGTGTAGAGAAAGATTTCAAAAAAGACTTAATTTTTTCCTTATTTCGAAAGAAAATTTGTGGTCAAACATGTCTATGTAGCTATATTAGCATTTCGTAATGAAAGAGTTAATAAGCTACTGTATCGCGGAGCAGACTAAAGGGCAGGAAAACAATCTCCGATAAAAACGCTCGGAGGCAGTACGATGAGAGCAGAGTTGTTTTTCTCGAGAGAGCCTGGCATTTGTCAAATACAAATCAGATTTCATCGTGCTAACACGTGCCAGCAAAATATAACTTTTTATTAAAAAAGAAAAAAGAAAAAGAAAAAAGAAAAAAATTGCTGTTGATGCCATGTTAAAGCATGTAAAGTTTGGTATTTTAAAAGGTGTCGAAAGATCGAACTAATGCGACAAGATCCCAAATCAGACAAGAACTTTTTTTCCCCTTAGAGTGAATGGCTATCTTAAATCACTTTTGAAGGAAAGAGATGAAAATTAAGTTAAGAATACATGCAGTTCTTAATTTCTTATAAAGACGTGATTAATGAAATGTAAGATTTAAGAAAATATTTGTAATTTTGATGAATTATCTGATTTAATCACTTTCCCCTATTTATTTTATTTATCTATTTATCTATTTATCTTTTTTTTTTATTTTTTTTAAAGATTTTAGATTTAAACATGTTTACCAAAACCCTGGTCAGTAGAAAGCTGCTTTCTGGAACACCAGGTCCCAGGCTCGAATACCGGTTAGGGGATAGGCGTTTGTAGAGTCATTATGTGGATAAGTATATAAGAAATTGTGCACTGTTATTGTGACATTATGTAAAATGAATTATTCGAGAGAAAAGTCATTCTAATTCTAACTGTAGATCTAAAAGTATAGTTCCAAACATTTTTGTTTATTTTGGAGCATTTTTAGCCCTGCCTTTAATCCACACCACTTTATTTACAGAATATTTATCTCCAATATGACAAAAGTAAGAAAAAATTGCTCTTAAGAAAAAAGTGTTATGAAAAAGAGGCGGGGCAAAAGATGCTCCAAAATAAATTAAAATGTTGGCATCTCTGCTAAAACATGTGGAGTTATTAAAAACCGTGCGATTTATTATCAGTAATTCTTTACAGTCATGTACAGTACTAATGAAACCAAAGAGACATTTGGAGAGTCCCAAGGATGAAATTTTTTTCTTCGGTGATGAAAATCACAAAACATTGATACAAACATCGTACGAATCTTTATACGGAAAATTACGTAATAAATATAAAATGCATCATATTGCAGTTTTTTATTGTTGTGTGGACGTTTATTTTGGCTTGCACAGCAAGCATTTTCCTGTTGTTGATTATAAGTGGTAGTCATTATATGAGTGAATATATGTAAATTCAATGAAATTTTGCTAGAGGTAGGTCATCAAATACTTTTTTTTTTCCCTTTAAGGCGTCTAAATTTTTTAAAGACTGTTACATCATGTTTTCTAAAAAATTCAAAACTTTGTAAACAATACTCTAAATAGCAGAATTACATTTGCAATTTATAACATTATTTACAAAGTTTCCTTTTTATCATTTTTTCAACTTCATTCCTCTGATACATTTTTTACGAGCATCATGTTTTTTGATGAATCTATGAAAATATCTTAAAGTTTTAGGAAAGCCTTATTTAATAACAAGTCTTATTTAATGACATCTTTCTGTGTACTATTTACAAATTTCACAAATAATAAGTAAGTTTATTTCTCAGTTCTATGGCGCCGCATTTGGAAAATACTACATTAAAAGACAAACGAGGTACATGGAATTTAATCAGAATTTAGTCAAAATGTACTTAGACTCATCTTATAACAGGAGTTTTGTAATGATTGTAAGAATAAAATATTTTTAGCCCATAAAAACGATTGTTTTCAGTCAGCTGTAAAAGCATCGCCACTGTTTGTAGCGAGTCCCAGAATAAAATAGGATAAAATATCTTCCCATATTACGGGATATTGTCACAGTTGCAAATTAGGGAAAATGAAAATAAAGAATCTGATTTAATTATGTGTATTTAAACGAGCATTAAAAAAAAAAAAAAAGACCCAGAAAATGAAATTATGCATTACTCATAAATTATGATTCGCTTTCCAATATTTTCTGTGCAAGAAAAAGCAAATAAATGCAAGTCTACTAAAATTTGTAGGAGTTAAATTTCGGTTCCTATAATTCTTTTACAATGATGATAAAAACATGCTTGATGTAACAAATCACCCGCGGAATTTCATTAATACTTGTAAAGTATCATGACTAGGTTAAACAATTTTTAAACTGTTTCAATCGAAAATAAGATAGTTGTTAAATAATCTTTTTTTTTTTTTTTTTTTTGAAAAATTTAATTAATAATTTTAAATTGAGTTAGATCAATAAATAGATTATTAGTAAAAAAAGTTATTACAATTATTTTTATTATTTGTAGTTTTATATTATATTTCGTTGAGTAATTCTCTTTTTCTGATATTTTTCTTTGTTATGTTGTAAAATTAAATAATGATAATAGTATTAGAGTGAATATATTAGAGTCTTTAAATATTCATACAAACTGTAATGAATTACGATCATTTTTCAAAATGTGTGATATTTTTAAATTAGGGTGGGTATATAAATTTGAAATTGGTATAAAGTTATGATATTTATTTTTATTAATTGTATTTTTATATTGTAATTCGATATTGTATTTGTTTCTGATATTTTCCTTTGTTATATTGTTATATAAACTATTGATGGTTAGAATATTATAGACAAGATTTCAAAATATTTATACGAATTGTGATATATTAAGCTCGATATATTTCAAGAAAATTCAAGTGCTTCCTTAGCTGAAGATATCTTTTATATCATATTAACCCTTTTTTTACTTCTCAAGTATTTCTATTCATATTTTATTTTCTTTATATTTTCTCATTCTTTTCTTGCACGTGCTTTATCACCTTTTATACAAGTATACACACACTCTCTTCATCAACTGGAGATTTTTATTTGCTTGACCATTATGTCAAAATAAAAGAATGACGTCACCGATAACATTAAGAACTACTTTATTTTGTTTTATATTATTTTTCATTCGCTTATCGCTTTGGCGAAAGTTCGCCAAGTTTTAGCCGATAAACTTCGAAAATTGCGCCACGCCAATTGAGATGCTAAAGCACAGATATCCTTGATAGACACTACAGCCTGCTACGGCATCTCGTAAATATATTTTTTTTCCTTCTCTCACAAGGTAAGGAAAGATAAAAACTGCAGCACTCCATTTCAATAAATAAAAATGTGCGTGAAAGCTTTAAACCAATTATTATATTTTCTATTTTTTCTCTTTTGATCTTTCTCTGACTTCATGCTTTTTTCTCCTTTGCTAAAATTAAGAAATATGTTGCGCAGTTTAAGAGATTTTTGACACACTGCCATTAGAATAAATTTAATGAAAATGAAGGTTTTTTTTTTTTTTTTTTTTTTTTTTTTTTAATATAGTAAAAGAATTTAATTTAGATACTTCGTCATTTGTTTAGCGTAGATTTATTTTTATTCTTTATACATTTCAACAGTATTTTCATCAACGAAATTACGTATTGCTTTATTTTACATCAAAATAATTGTAAATGACGGTAAATATATATAAATGGATTTCAAACTCATTTATGCAAATTTATGTTACAATTTAAGTATAGGTTCCAAATAAATGTATTTAAAATTTGTTTTAAAAGCACGAACTTAAAATTCAATAGACGAAAATAATTAAGGTTATAGGTATTGTTATGAAATTTTAAGTTAAATAATAATTGTGAAGAGAATTCATTTATGAATCTATTTTTGTTACATGCTTTTACATTTTTTTTCAAAGTCATTGAATTAATAACACTCACATTTTTCCACCCATATTTAACCAATTAACATGATGTTCTAATTAAATATGGGTATTTAACTGCGCATTCCCATTAAAACAACTATGTCTTTTTCGATTCATCCAAATCATAGAAGAGGAATTTTATTTTATTTATTTTATTTTATTTTTTTATTTTTTTAGTAGGGGAAGAGGGGGGGCATTGGGAAAATTTTTATAAAAGCATATTATTTTCCAATTTATAAAAGTTTTAATGCTTTTGTGCATTTTTTATTTAAATATTTGCGTTATTGGTCACCTTTTAAATGGGTAATGAGCATTGTTTAATGTGTTTTACAAACAGAAATAATTAAAACATAACTTATGCAAAAGTGTCCCAATGTTCCCCGTGCAGGGGCAGATTCGGACAACACTGATTTAATGATGGGGCACTTTGGGACAACCATCTTTTTATTTATCTAATTACAATATTGCAAAATATTTTGCTAAAGTAAATGAAAGGCTTTCAAAACAATGAATTTGATACAATAACAAATAATAATAAAGTAGGTAATTATGAAAAAATGAAATTGTTATGAAGCATTACTGCATATTCATATCTTAACGCACATCAAAACCCTGCCAGTCTACACAAAACTTTAATGTTATGTAGGATCGTGTTGATGGCATAGTTAAGTTGAGAACATGATATTAAATAATCTTTCAACAAGAGTTCTTGTTCAGCTGTGAATATTTGTTGAGATGTATATTTGGATTGAAACTTATAATTTATATTTGTAGTACACACTCAATCTTATTTTCTCTCATTTTTTTCAATCTATTAAATAATGTAGATTTTGGTATATAATATTTAATTGCAACTTCCCTCACAGAAAGTTTATCTTTGATTATTTCATTTATTGCCTTTTCTATATTTTCTTCTGAAATTTTAGTTCTTTCAGTTTTTGGCTTATAATTTCTAATCATTTTCTATTTATTTAAAGAATACCTAGAAAAAAATGAATACAATTAGCTTATATGTGCAAAAAATAAGTAAATAAATAAAAATATATTGGTGTTAGAAATGAATGGACCATTGGAACAGTCCCAATGTGCCCCATGCATTGGTGTCCCAATGTCAGGTCATTTTCAAAACAAACGTTTAGGCCTAATTTTCTAGAGCACATGGGCTAATGATCTATAGTGGAAACGAAAGCTTAATGTTTATAAAAACACATAGCACTTTTAAAAATTAAAATATTCTTTCCTATTACCTAAAAAATCAACATTAATTTACTTGAAAAAAATTACTTTTCATATGATACAATAAACTATCCTTGTTCATAGGCAGCAGATTTGAATGAATGAGTTGATATCACAAATATGAAGATGTACCACTAGTGCCGTTTAGTGTGATTTTTTACAAATTTTATTTTGCAATAATAAAGGGATAAAAGCCTTTGTCCCAATGTGCCCCGTGTCCCAATGTACCCCCTTCTCCCCTATAGCATTAAGAAATGTCAAACAGCCTTACATTGCATATATAAAAATATATGCATGCAAATCATTATAAAATTTATCATTCAAGAGATACATTGTTAAGGCCAACAACATTCAAAATTTAAATTAAGGTAAATTTTAGCACTTAGGAGTCATATTAATTTCAGTTACTTTAAATAAAACAATTGATTAAAGCCTTTATTGGTAATTAAATTTGAAATTAATACTTACGCTAATGATTATTTATTAGACCCACACACATAAGCCATCAAAAAATGAATTTTTTGTTTGAAATTTAAGAAACTTAGCCGTCAAAAACTATCAATTAAAAAAAAAAAAAAAAATGGAGCAAAAATATTTTGAAATTGAAATTGGAAAATGTTCAAAACTAGAAGGACTGCATCATCACGGGGCATAAAATCTTTTAGTATATGAATCATTAACAAAACTTACATAGTAAACAGGTCTTATAACTACATATTTCCTGTGATTCTACTTTTTATTTATATAGTTATTCATTAAATGAGGTTTAAAAGGGTAACATGCTGTATTCTGTTAATATATGATATCGTGTATTTACACAGATTAGTACTAGAAATATTCTCCATTTTTTGGATGCCATAATAATGCAATGAATGAAATTATTTTTAGATTTTTTATGTATATTTGATATTATGGTTCCTATGATGACACTAGACTGAGAAAAAAAAAATACATCATATTTATCTAGAATGAATAAGTAGTCATTTTCTGAATCTCCAAACTAGAAATATAGATTTCATTGTTATAAGTATAAAGTAAGCAGATAAACTGAATAGATGAAATGATGGAGAATTTTTTTGTCTATAGTTTTCTAGATGGTGAAGCAATATTATGAATATTGTTGAGATTACGAATCTTTTGTATTGCTGTAAATTCTCACTTAATTTCCTAGAATTGAGTCATAAGCCAAGATTATAGTTACTAAAACTCGCCTCCTTATTTCGCATTTATTTGTATGATTTTTAAATAAGTTCAACCACAAAAATATAAGAAAACGATCTAAAATTCTAATAAGGGTATTCAGAACTACCTAGCAAAAGGAACTAGAATTTATGAGGATAACAGAGAACAATATTTATTAAAAACACAATTTAGTTTCTAAATGTCAGTCACAGAATTTTTCTCAGTGTATAAAATTTAAATATTTAAATGTATTAAATATAATAGTCTAAGAAATTACAGTATTTAAATGTAGTGCAATTTAAATATTTTAGCTTTTAAAAAAAACTTTTTTTTTTTTTTTTTTTTTTTTTTAATCGTAATTTTACATAGTTTGTAATCTTTATGGCTCCATGTGTTTCAAAGCCAATCGCGTTTTCTAGTGAGTAATTTTCCTCTTTATTCCTTTTATTGTAGTTTATGGTTTTATACTGTAGTTCTTACTGAATCTGCTTTTATATTTGTGTTTTAAGCGATATAATGTTTGAGTAGATACGAAAATAATTTAGCTTTTATAGCTTCGTATATCGAAACTTTACACCTGTTTTTATTTTAGTGAACACTGAGAAAAAAAATCTGTAACTGACATCTAGAATCTAAATTGTGGCTCTATAAAAAATAGTTCCATGTCATCCTTATAAATTTCAGTCCTCTTTGAAAGCGAATTCCAGAAACAACTGTCAAAATTCTAGAGAGTTTGTCTATATTATCGAGGTCACACCTATTTAAAAATATCTCCAAATAAATGCGAACACAAGAGGCGGGTTTCAGCAACTAAAATCTTGGTTTGTGACCCAATTCTAGATAATCAAGCGATAATTTCTCGCCATACAAAAGATTCAGAATATTGTTCGATCATCTAGAAATGTGTAGACTAGAAATTCTCGATCATTTCATCTATTCAGTTTATTGGCGTATCTTATGCGCTTAGCTCTGAAATCTATATTTCTAGTTAAGGGATTTTGAAAATGACCACGAACGGTATATTTTTTTTCTCAGTGAAGGTAGTTAATAATTTATTCTCACATATAATATTTGGTCACATAGACATTTTAATTGATACAAACGATCTCCCTTCTTAATAAATTTATTACTTCCTATTATTCCCTGTTATATATTCGAAAATTGTTTTTATGCATCATATATATATATATATATATATATATATAATATGAAAACCTTTTCAAACATTTCACAGGAACAAATTTAAAATATCATATGAAGTAGTGGAAGATTTAATCATACACATATGCATATATATATAATGTTCAAACTGATTGCAGAATGCCAGAAAACAGGTGATCAAGTGCCAAAATTATTTCCATAAATCAAAAACCGAGATATCGATGAATAAATACATAAATAGATATGAGACAGTGTTCTTATTTATTTAATAAATAAAAAATAATAATTATTATTATTATCAGAGTAATATTATTTTCTTTTCGTCTAACTGAAAAAATATATCAAAACGTATAAAAATATTTTTAAATAGTTCTAAGTAATTTTGAACTATAAAATTAAAATTCGAAAATTGAAAACTACTTCTACACTTAACATTTAATTTTGTTTAAATTTTATCGTAAAATTATTGTTACAAAAAAAAAAAAAAAAAAAAAAAAAAAAAAAGAAAGAAAGAAAGAAAGAAAGAGAAGGTAAATATGTCTAATGTGTAATAACATCAAACATTACTTTTAAGGATCTTTTTTTTTTTTTTTTTAACAATACATATATAATTATATAATTCTATATAATTAATTTCAAACATTTTTTTTCAAAAACGAAATATTAATTTCTTTTTATTTATTTGAAGATGAAAGGGGGGTGGGGGTATAAGGTTATAATATGTATTTTTAAAATCCCGTTTAAATGATACATGTCTTAAAAATACTTTTGTTTTAAATAATTATAAGAATTTGTATAACTTAATACAGAGAAAAAGCGAAGAAAGTACAATAACAAACTTAAGAAATATTAAGAAAAATCCATTCAAAAATTGTTGAAAACGAAAGGAATGAATAATAACAATACGCTCTTTATAATACTTTCAGAGATATGTTTCTTAAGTGAAATTCTCTAAACCTAATATTTCTTCTCCTCTATAGCTATAACCTCCGCTATTGTCACACAGCCTGCATTAAATTCAGCTTTCACGCTCTTAAATTAGGATTTTTACTTACGATAGAATTTTTATTCTAAGTAAGAATTATGTCTTCTTTTTTTTTCTTTCTTATTCTTTAGGTTTTATTTTAAGTACTTTGTAATACAAAAGAGTAATTCTTTTAGAAATTCCAATAAATGAATAAATTCATGTTAAAACCTTTTGAAAAGCACTACTACGTGACTATTGGACTATGTAGTTTTTTTAAAGAATGATTTTTTTTAATTTTTATTATTAAAAGAAAGACTTAGAAAGAGATAGGGTATTGCTCTTGAGAAATTATTGCGATGCCAATAGAGATAATTTGACAGAAAGTTGAATTCCGTCGCCAATTTGGTTCGAAAAATAAATTGCTAAAAAAGTTGTAGGGAAAAGATTGATTTTTACTATTTACGAGTGGCTAATTAAAACAGGAAATACTTTGAAAGTAGTTTTCCTTGGAATGATTAAAAAATTATAAAGTTGCAGATGTGTAGGTATATGTTTTCTAAAATATATAAATGAATTACATTTTTGAAAATGAAGCCATTTTTAAAAATATATAAAATCATCAATTTTTACTCTGAAAATTTTTTAAATAATAAATCTAAAGCTGTACTTGTAAATCTAAGTAATGAGAAAATTTTCAAAGATGAAAGCTTAAATAAGAAAAATGAAGTTTAGTTGTTAAAGATACTTTGGTTTTCAATAGCGTCAAGGAATCCACTTAATAAATTGAAATATATTTCTATTTGGTAATTCAACTTTTTTTATTAGCATTTTATTTCCTTACTTCATTCCAAGTATTATATAGCTTTATAAAATAGAAAAAAAAAAAAAAAAAAAAAAAAAAACATACATTGCAAAAATTCCTTTATGCCCATTCACGCAGACATTGTAATTGTTATAATTGTGTAAAATGTATGCTTTTACGTACCGATAATAATCTGCTCAATTATTAATCCATATTTAACTAATTTACAACATACTAATTCTAACAAAACAATTTTTAATAAAAAAAAAAAAAAAAAAACTGTACAACGAAAAAAGAAAGGGAAAAAATGGAAAATTTTTTAATTATTGTTTTTACATTTATATTGATGCATAATACATTAATATTAGATGCATTAACATAATTTTATATTATTAATTTTCTTTGAATAATGTCGTTATTCCGAAGTTGAAAGCAATGGCAGATAATTTTTTTTTCCAATTTTTAAAAGATTTTTCAGGTTTTTAAATGTCCTGAACATAATGTGAACATTTTTAGAAAATGACCGTCAGTCTGTCCGCAGTCTAAATGTATGTTATCAAAAATTTGTGGCTGTAGCCCAGTAACTATTGTAGATAATTAAATAAAAACCTATATTTACCTGCACTTCTACATAAATTAATCTCTCAACATTTCATGCATTTAACAAGTGGCGCTGTCATCGCATTTTTCATATTTTTTAATATTGCAGCGTAGGATAAAATTTTGTATAAATATATACAATGAAAAATAATTTTAACCAAATCATTTTGAAATAAAAAAAATTTAAAAATACTAACCAGAATATTTTTTCTTATATATAGGAGCTTGCTTTTTCTGCTGTGTAAATTTTTGATATAAGTATTTCTTAAAAGAACTCGTCGATACCTTAAAAACGAAAGATTAATCCGTATACTTTGAAACATTACAAAAAAGAAAACAAAAAATAACTGATTCACCTAAACGCAACTTTTTAAACGAAAATAAACCTTTTTTTTTTTTTTTTTTTTTTTTTTACTTTAAAAAATAAAAGAAAATAATGATATTTAATTTTTAAATAAAAATATTTATCCTGAATATGAATATATAATCAATTTATCATTGAATCAACTGAACTGTTTTTGTTTGATTTGTGTATCTATATATAAATGTACAGAATAAAATAATGATATTTAATGTAAATAAAGTGAATGTAACATTTGTTTTTAACCCTCTTCAACAAATTTGAAAAGTGTTTTTGATTTAAGTTTGTCTATCTGCCCGCCTGCTTCTTAACTCCCATAAATAATGACGGAATTTTCTGAAACTGATGTATATCATTCAAGTTCTACTGAAAATGGAGCAAATAGAGTAAAATATATAGAGATTTTCAACGTCGTGTTTTTAAAGAATATAATCTGAATGGTATATCCCGTTCTTAAAAAGAGAAACTACAATGCCAAAAAAAAAAAAATAAATAAATAAATAAATAAAAAATAAAATTATGTATTAGTAAATGACTTATTTAAAAAAAACTATGTTTTAATCATATAATACATTTATAGGTTGAGATAAATTTCATTTTGATAAGCATTATCTGGAAAATTAATGCTATATTTATCAAAACTAAGTAAAAGGAAGGGGAAAAAATAGAAAAATCATGAATATATATGATATAAAATTTAAATTATAGTCTCGTTCAAGTGGAAAGTTTTCATAATTTGAGCGTTACGTGTAATGTTCCTTTTTTAATACACAACGGAATGAATTTTAACATATTATTACAAATATATTATGAAAGAAATAAAAACCTGTTTTTAGTTTTACACGTATGCTTCATACAGCAATTATTTAAAAGAATTAAAAGGAAGATCGAAATACCGGAATTCTTAAGAATTCACTTTTTCAAGATTTTGCAGGCATGATTTACTGATGTAAGAAGTGAGAATTGTTGAAAATAAGAAAGTACGAACAGACCTGAGCAAACAGACCTCACTCGCAGAAATTTAATTTTTATGAAAAACATTTTCATCAACTCAAAAAAGTACTTTCAACTTTGTTAACCCTTATCGCTTGTCTGTCCCTTCTGAGGGGACATTAAAAAATCGAGCCACGCCTTAAGGTGTTCCTCTGCAAATGAAATGTTATTCTTCTAAAGGCTACCTTTCGGCTACCGGAAAATTTTAACAGAAAGATTTATTTTATTTAATGATGAAGTAAAATAAAACAATTATTACAATTTTTCGGTAGCCAAAAAGTAGTAAGTTGGAAACTATACGTGTGATGTTTTAAAGGAACGTCAAAAGTCGTGTCTTACTGTTCAATTTTTTAACCCCTTCCTTCCGCTCCCGTGATATTCACAGACTGTGACCACGCCCCGCATATATTTTTCCTTTAACATTTTAGGGTACATGAAAGCACCAGCCATTACCAAAATATATATAATGTATTTGAAAATATGTACAAAATAACTTTATATATTTTTCATATATTTATTTTCAATCTTTTTTTTTTTTTTTTTTTAATTAGGCAAAAATGTGGACTTTATGGGCTTGTCTTTGAAAAATATGCGACAGTTAAGGGGTTAATCATATAATAAATTTTTAAGTGGATACTAGCTTTATTCTGCAAAGCATTTATGGCGTTATCAATTTTTAAAACCAGGGGGGAAAAAAAGAAATGGAGAAATAAAAGAATGTGTATGACATGAAGTACAAGTTACACATTTTTATAACTAGAAAATTTTCCTAATTTGTTTGTTATTTCATCAATATACACATATCTATGTATATATATATTCGAATACATAATTGAATAAATTTAGAGGTGTCGTTATCAAACTTATCGTGAACAAAAACCATCTTTTTTTTTACTCCCATATGTGCTTCCTGTGACAGTATAGAAGTTAAATAGAAGAAAAATAATCATAATAAAGGATTTTTTGAGGCACAATTTTATAGACGTGACTTATTGATTCAAAAATAGGAAATGTTGAAAATTTAAGAAAATTGTGAATAGACCCGGGAAGACAGATTTCATTTCCTCAACATTCATTTTCCCAAAAAACCTTTTTAATAACTCAACGGTTCAGAAAAACTATTGTAAACTTTATTCAATTGTGCTTTAATCACATCACACATTTTTAAGCTTAGATAAATTTTAATTTGCTAAATGTTATCAGCAAAATTATCGTTCTTTCTCAAAACCGAAAATAGAGAAAAAATAAAAAATAAATAAATAATAATAAAAAATATATATACATAAATAAAATAAAATAGAGGTAAAAAATGTTTTTACCGTGAAATTTAAATTACAGTCTCGTACAATTGGAAATATTTTATTATTTGTGCGTTGCGTAGAATTTTTTTTTTTTTTCTCAAAACATAATATATGAATAAATATGGAGGTATCATTACAAGCTGAATGTGAACCGAAACCATTTTTTTTTCTCACATATGTGCTTCATATGGTAATAAAAGTGTTAAAAATATGAAAGGAAAATTCAGAATGAAAGGGGTTTTTGAAAATTCCTTTCTCACGAACTTACAGGCGTGACTTATTGATGCAAGAAGTGGGAAATGTTGAAAATAAAAAAAGTGTGAACAGACCTGGGCAGACAGATCTCTTTCGCAGAACGTTTATTTTCGCGAAGAAACTTTTCACCAACTTCAAGCAAGTGCCTTCACCATTATTCTTTACGATTGAACTTTTTTCAGTTGTTATATTTTTAGGAAATGTTTGCGAATATTTTAAAAAAAGAAACAGCACTGTAAAATCTTAACATTTACAATTATTTTAAGATGATCAAATTTATTATGATTATAGTTTGTATTACTAATTTACGCTTTAAGTTCATATTACAAACTTCTGATGTAGGCAAAAATGTTAACAAATATCATATCATAATTTTTTTAAAAATATGTAAATATTTCTAAACAAATAATTAAATTATAATAAATTCCATCCTTCAATCAAAATACACTGAAACAATTTACAGAATATTTTTCAATAATGCATTTCTTTTAGAATTAAGTGTACCATAATTAAACATATCATAATTAAACATAAAACAAAAGCATATAACATTTCATTCCGGTATTTCGTATTCATTTGTTCAAAAAGTATAAAATTTTGTGGTTTGAGATTAATAAAAGGGTAAGAAAGCTCAAACTTTGCGCAAAATATGGACATTAAAACAAAACAATAAAATTCAGATTGCAAAAGCATACAAACTAAATAATTGAATTAGACTATCATACAAAGAACTGATTGTTTATAGTAACATAAACCTGGAAAACTGTATTTAATTAGATGATTAACAAAAACATACATCAGAAAATACAAATTTCGATTTATAAAGAGAAATCGTTGGCTAAGTGTACACCATTAAATAATATAATATATTGTTCATTTTTTGTCTTTTTTTTTTTTTTTTTTTTTCCAATTTAGTAATAAATATAATTTTTCTTCATAACACTAGTAGTTATGTTTAAATACTAGTATATTATCGCACATTAAGATTATTCTGATGTAAAATAATGCAAATGTTTAATAAAAGTTCGCGTCAGTAATACGTAAAAAATTCTCCAGTTTCATATTTGCAGCTACTCTTTAAGATTAAAACATTTTTTTTTTTTTTTTTTTTTTTTGGGGGGGGGGGGGGGGCTGGCCTTTACTTCACTTGGTATAAAGAAAAACAAAGACTTTGGTTAATTAAATTTACAAAGAAATAAACAATAAAAATATTACTACACCCATTGTTATGTTACCTAAAGAAAAAGGTAATATAAATATTTTTTTTTAAACTTATATTCTGTTAGTACAATCATTTTCATTTTAACAATCTGAAACTAAATAAAAACAATTATCGAATGGTTAAGTATTCTTCAATTATAATCTGTCACTTTAACATAAAACTATTTCTAGTTTTTTCACGTCTCCTAAACAATTCAAAAGTAATGTTTATGTGTATGCTTAACATATATTCTATTAAAATGTAATTCAGTTTTTATATGCAAGCTTTTTACGAAGATCTTACTATTTCTGACCTATTGCAGTTAGCTTGGGTGAAAATGTTTTGTTCGTATAAACATCCATGCAGTGTTCTCTTCTTTTGACCTTAAGTTAAACCAAAAACAAAACTCAACTATTTAGAACGTACTAAACTATTTTCAGTTAATCGCTTTGTTAAAAGGCCGTACTATGTGTAGTATAATAAGTTGAAATTTAAATTATCATAAAACTTATATAAAACATCTTTAACTTATCATAACTTATATATAATTATATATTAACTTATCATTAATTATTTTAACTTATCATAAAACATAATTATCATATTTATACATGTACTTGTGGGACAACATTCCTTTTATTGGTGTGAATAACTTACGAATGTACCTATAAATATATACGTATATATCCGTATGTATTATGCGTAATGAAATTTACTTAATGTGGTATTTACATAAACATATAAATCGATTATATAAATACATGTATTAAATAACTTTTTTCGATCATTCAACTAAGTTTACCTTGAATTTCTGTTTAAATTCTTATCTTTCGAGGTAAACATGTACTGTGTCCAAAAAAAAAAAAAAAAAAAAAAAAATCAAGAAAATAAATAAAATATCAGGCACAATATATCTTCTTTTTCAAACATTCAGATAGTATCGTTCAATTTTTTTTTTAATATATCAAACGCATAATTAATTGCTACTTTTTTCTGCAAAATCTGCTACGTATAATTTAATCTTTTTTTCCCCTTTATGCTTTAAATTTAGGAAACTTTTTCAGAGTTCAGTTTAAAGACTAACATAAACAACTGTCATATTTTTGCGTAAATGAATATCACAGAATGACATCTTATTTCTCAAACATTCAGATAAGAATCTACAGACTAAAATCATAGCTTTAAATTTAATCTGTAAAAAATTAATATTGATTTTAGAAATAGTCATTTAATATATAAATTTATTATATATTATTATTTTAATGAAATATTGATTAACATTATCTAAACTTTATTTTACGTATTTCTTTAATTTTAAGAACAAATCCATATATATTGAAAAGTCGATATTTAACGTAGGCGAGAATTTATTTTTAAATGGGATTAGTGACTGGTATTTAGATTTTTAAGATGAAAAAGCACTTTTTGTTTCATATGAAAAGACTATAAAGTTTAGATTTATATTGAATTGGAATTTAAAGAACAATAGCTATTTATTTGCTAGCTAACTTTTATCTGACGAAAAAAAAAAGTGTAGTGAAATACATAAATTTTAACTAAGAATATTTTGAATATGAAAGTGCAAAAAAATAAATTTAAAAAATCAAAAATTAAAAAAAAATATCCAGCAACAACTCTAGTTGAAACTTCTATCTTGTATTTTATTTTATTTTATTTTATTTATTTATATATTATTATTATTATTGTTGTTATTATTATGTAGAAAAATTAAACCTGATTTTTTTTTTTTTTTTTTAATCAATCTATTTTTTTTTTTTCTTTTTAAACACTTGTAAAAGGGAGTAAGAAAATTTTCACAACAATATTTTAGTATTTCATTATCTGCTATATGTAGTACTATACAGACATGAAAGAAATAAATGAAGAAATTGAAGAAATATATTGAACGTAGATTGTTCGAGTACACGAAAAAACAATTGAAAATAATAGTTGAAAGTAATAAGAAAATAAAAGATTTTAAATGTATAACATTTCTGACACTTTACATAAAATACAATTACTAATACATAAAAATCTGAAAATTCATCAAAAAATTGAAATTCCTACAAAAGTCTTAAGAATCCCATCCTTACATATAAATCCTATACCGTAAGAAAAATTTGTATATGATATTGAAGTATATTTCAGATTTTGCTGATGAAGAAATAGTCAACTTATATTTATTATTATTATTATTATTATTATTATCTAAATTTCACAATATAACATTATAAAATTTCAAGATTACAGTATATCAACACTCTACATTGCATTACATCTGTAGGATCTTTATTAATAAATTAAGAATATAGAATAAAGAAATTCAGATTACTTTAATCCGACTATTTAAAATGAAGTGCTGATCATAGATGTGAACTTTTAGATCATATATATATATATATATATATATATATATATATATATATATGTATGTATGTATATATATATATATATATCCCCAGTTGCTTCCTTATTTTACATCCTTTCACCAACATTTCGCCATTGAATTAGGAATTTTTTAATGTGTAATTGTCAGTTGCTCTGGTTATGTTTAAAATTTTACATCATTATTTGTTTCTTGTTTTCTTCATATTGTCATAAATATAATTTATATATTTGTACATGTATCATTCAAAAAAAAAAGAAAAAGACTGTAATATTCTGGAAAGCATTAAATTAAAATATACATATGTATAACAAAGTATGTAATTATATAAGTGTATTTTATAAATTGTTTGGGATAATTTTTATTAAAAATTAATAAAAATTATTTGGGATAAAGAAACAACAAAAGACTATGTCTGTTATTATTATTATTATTATTATTTAATTATGCAGCATAATTCATACAATTCATACTTTATTTTCATAGTTTAAGTTCCACCCTCAGGAGTTACTCTTTCACTTAATTAATACTTTAAAACAATTTTTAATACGTTTTAATACTTTTGAATTATGTGATAAGTGTATTAAATAATTATAAAATTAAAAAAAAAAAAAAAAACTTTTTATATACCACGTTTTTAATTTTTCTTTTGAATCATATAAACTTGACAATTCTATATATTAATAAATAAAAAAAAATAAAAAATAAAAAATAAATAAATAAATAAAAATTAATTATCCCATCCACTTGAAAGAAAATAATCAAATCCGTAAAAAAGAGAGCAATTACAAATTTTTCAAACGTTTATTAATTGAATAAGAGTATTAAAAAAATGCAATTTCATCGTGTTCTGAGCTATTCTAAAATCGATTGCAAGATTTGTACTGGGAAAGCAAACGAGAAAACGAGTTAATAAAAACATGGTAAAATTTTACTGCTATGTTTATAAATATATATTTTATATATTTTTATTAAATGTTATTAACTTTTTTTAAATTAATATTATTATTAAATTAAAACAAATTATTTAATGGAAAATTAATAAATTAATAATTAATTAAAATAAGAAAAGCAGTTTGTTCTTTCTTCTACTATTTATTTATTTTTTATTTATCATATTTAAGAAATAATGTAAGAGTATATATCGTACCATTAAACAATTTTTAGCAAGTAATTCACGCTTTATAGAAAGAAGAAGAATATGCAGATAATAACTAAAGTGCCTTTTTTAATATAACTTTTTTTTTTTTTTTTCTTTTTTACACAAGACTGTAACTGAATCTGAAAATAAGAAATTGTTTAATGTTGAAAAAGTCAGTTAAACTTATCTTCATTCTAAACATATTTATTTATTTATATTGATAATATTATTATTATAATTTATATTATATTTTTTCTGTGAAATCGATCTATCAAGCTTCTTTTAAATTCATATTTAAAAAACTTTCCACGATAATCATTAGACGATAATTATATTGAGTTTAAAAAATCTTTACAATACTGATTAAATAAATTAATCAGTTTTATTTCATGTAAGGAAAAAAAAAAAAAAAAAAAAACACCCTAAGACTTTTTTTTTCCCCCTTCTAAATGATAGATGTAAAATTCTGCACAGAATATAATTTAAGTTAGTAAGACAGGACTTATTTTAATCTATTCTTCCATATAAATGCATGTCGTAACTGTGTTACATTCTTTAACATCGATTACTATAATTATTACTTAAAATTTCTTTGGTATAGCTTTAGCATAGGAGCACCTTGGCCGATTTTAAATTTTTGACGATGAATTAAAATGGCTATCTCAATTTTGTAAGTAAAGGTCTTAGCTAGAAACATTCGAGCTACTTCGGTGCCACATTTTAAATTTCCCCAAGGAGTTTTATAAGGAAGCTGAGCCATTTCTCTAGCACGGTTTTTCTCAGTTTTATTTAAATTATTATAAAAAAAAAAAAAAAAGAAGAAGAAGAAGTTTAGTTTGCATGTTTATCTTATTTTATTTATTTATTTATTACTATTACATTTTTATTATTATTTGAGATAAAAAGATATGTATATATATGTATATATATATATATTTGTTTATTTGTTTATTTATTTATTTTTGGCATCATTTTTTTTTCTTTTTAATCGTTTTAAATTAAAATGGGGTTTTCATTTAATATGTTTTAAACTGTTTGAACTAAAAATACTACGTTAGCTAAATATTGTCCTGATTTATAAGCGTATCAATTCTTGATAAAATTTAATAATACAGATTGAAAATCCCGAAAGATACAATGACAAACTTTCAGCTTTATACATTTAAATATAAATAAACACCGAAAAAAAAAAAAGGAAAAAAAATGTTTGCACGTTCATTCAAGATGATAGCTAAAAATTGGTAATGACGCTGTCTGAAAGAAACAGCAAGATTTTTCGTACTAAAAATTTAACTAAACTCATCCTTATTCTAAACTTTATTTTTAAAGCGATTTATTAGACTTTTTATAAACACGTGCTTAAAAATTTCTCTTCAATAATCAACAGACAAATTATTAAACTGGAACATTTAAAACATTGAGTTTAAAATTACTTATATTACTAATAAAAATAAATTGCTTCATATACAGAACATTTTCTAATAACATTTTTCAGAGCTGCCAACCTAATCCGGCAATTTGTTAGTACCGCCCATTTTCTTACACCACTTAATTTTCAGAGTTATTCTCTTCAAATATATTTACAATGAATTTAGAAAACAAATACTCTAAAAATTAAGTGATGTAGAAAAATGGGCGGTACTAACAATTTGCCGGATTAGGTTGGCAGCTCTGCATTTTTAAATCAATAATTCAAAGTTAAATATGGTTAACAACTAATTTTTTATATAATTTAGAAAATTTTTAATATATTTATGTCTGTTTATATGTGTTGCAACATATACTAAATTTTGTTGTTGATGTTACAACTATCCGAAGATGCTGATACAAATTTTAAGGGAAAAAGAAACTTTTTAAAGAAAAATCGCTATTTCTATTTTTCGATCGGATAAGAAACGGAATAAAGCATTTTTTCCTCGTTTCTCCCTTTTTCGATTACAAAACGTCAGACAACTCGATTAAAGTGAAAGTGGAGAGTTAACACCAAATCTCTCTCATAATCTCTAAATTCAGTGGGATTTGTATCTTTTCATCTCCGCCCCTTCTTCTTATTTTAAGCTGTAAGAGAGGATGGGAAATTTTCCACATGACAGTCGTATCCCAGATATGAAATTTACACTCGTGATAGAGTTGTATAAGCTGTCATATTTTTGTCTTAAAAGAGATCAATTCAGATAGTGTATGTTCTTTCATTATGACGGCACACGCCTTTTGTTTCATTAAATTGTAGAAGCCAATTTAATTAAAGAAATATTTTTCGTTCTTTTAAAATAAATGGCCCGTCTTAGATACAATACGATTCGATATCGAGATTGTGCAATTAAATGAGGTATGCATTAAAAGTTAGAAAGAAATTATTCGCATTTAATGGAATTTCGGAAGAGAAGATTTAGTCTTCTACATACAAGTTTCATATGGAACGACATTAAAACATTCTAATTTTTCGTAATATAAAAAGGAAAGAAAAAAAAAAGAAAAGAAAGCAAATAACAGCACTTTTACGAAATTTGTGGGATTACGCTTTCAATCATCATCACAAGATTTGTTCAGTGCTATGAGGTAAATAAAGATGGAAAAACTGCATGTGAAAGTTTTATTATTACAATATATATATTTATTTAAAAATCAAGGGGGTGAGGATATATTACAAAATTTTTGGGATAACTCTATCAATCATCATCACAAGATTTGTTCCGTGCTATGAGGTAAATTAGGATGGAAAAACTACACATAAAAAATTTTATTATTACAAAAAAAAAAAAAGGATTTAAAAAACCAAGGGTGTGAGGATATATTAATAGTAAAACAAAAATTAGAGAGTCTTCTAGTTAAGCGCAAAAATCTGGCAGCTGTAGTATACATTAACCTAAACATCAAATGCATTATAATTTTGATATTGATTAGTTAGGATTTAGAATTAGATTGCTTGGGATTTTTTTTTTTCATCGTCTATTTCAGTAGATTCATAAAGTAAAGAAATTTAAACGATATAAAAATACCAGCATATTTACTGAATATACATATTTTATAACTTATTGTAATATTAAGCAAATGCAAAAAGCGCGAAAACTATTCTCCATTGTGCTATAACCTTTACGATTCTAGAAATAAATCGAATAAGAAAACGATTTTAATAAATCGAATGTAAAAAATAAATTCAAAAGCAATGGACCAATAAATCTTTTCTACTGATACATTAATAATATTCAGATATTTATAATGTTTATGATTACTAGAGTCATGATTGGAATATCACCATCATTATTGCAACTAGCACCATTACTATTAATAATAGTAACGCAGGGACTCCTGCTATATATTCTCTCACTCAAGGTGGTTTTCCCACATCCACTTTATTTCAAATATGTAAATGTGAAGCGGATTTGAACGATCTGGTTATGTGATCAAGGACTCTCTGATCACGCTCTGCACCATAAATGCCAATGCATATTATATAGCGATATAGACGGATGTAGTTACTTTTTATATTGATTTCGTTATGAAATGTATATATATGTATATATTTTTCAGTGTAAAAAATTTCAATTATAATCTTTAAAAAAATTTATATAAAAAAAAAATTAGCTTACATACGATGAAACATTTTATAAATGAGTTAATACTGAGATTTAATCATTAACTATTAAAATATAGAAACACTGTGACTATATTTTGAATTTTATTTTTCCGACTGATTGAAAATAATGCCTGGACCGGGAGTCGAACCACGGATCTTTGACTTACAAGGTCAAGGCTCTACCAATTGAGCTAAACAGGTCGACAAACCGGTCGGCATTACTCACTCAGACAACCTTTAGGCAGAAAACATCTGGCCTATCATTTAGATAGCTCAACAGAAATAAGCCGCAGGTAATGGAAAACACCATTAAACAATGAGAAAGAAATACAATTTTTATTAAAATCACTGAAAATAATGCCTGGACCGGGAGTCGAACCCCGGATCTTTGACTTTCTGCCTAAAAGGTTGTCTGAGTGAGTAATACCGACCGGTTTGTCGGCCTGGATAGCTCAATTGGTAGAGCCTTGACCTTGTAAGTCAAAGATCCGGGGTTCGACTCTCGGTCCAAGCATTATTTTTACTCAGTCGGAAAAATAAAATTTCAAAATATGATTTTCTTCCAATCAGTTGATTGTGTGATTTTAATAAAAACTGTGACTATACTTAATATTCAGAATAATATTAATTAAATTTAATACTATTGTTATAGTTTTACTTATTTATTGATTCATTGAGCGATTTTTAAAATTTCACTTAAGGTAAACGCACCAGTAGTGGACTCTGTACCAGTAGTGGAGACTTTTAATTTTAAACTCGGAAAATAAGCTACCAAAAATTCTGAAGATTCGAGCAATGTTCGGGAAGGGAGTTATAGTCCTTTACTGTTAAACCCTTTCACAAAAAATAATTCCGGCCATTAGTTTTATAATAATGTTAACTTAAATAAAAAAATTTGCACTTTTTGTGATTTTGTCGTTTTCTTCTTATGACTTTGAATAAGGAAATGAAATTTTATTTGCTCGCTCTCGCTTATTTTTAACTGATTTCTTCTACCTTTTGCTTCCATATGACTAAAATAAGTATGTAGAATTAATTTATTGTGCTGTTTTTTTAAATCTTGTATTAACACATAGTATTTTTATGGGTACCCACTACTGGTACCAAAAAAATGTCATCATGACAAATAGTGGACAGCCCTGTCCACTACTGGCTCATGTGACTTTTAATGCCAGATCCAGTAGTGGACACAATTCTGTAATCTAGCAATTTTAGAGTTGAATTTTAAAGCAAAAATTCAAAGGGGCCTACTACTGGAACAAAAAAGGGTCCACTACTGGGTCTTTAGTGTGTCCACTACTGGCTCATTTCAAGCTCTTCAGATTTTTGATAGCAATTTTTATAATACAGTCGTGTTAAGAAAGCGTTATTAAAGGTCTGAAATATTAATTATTTTTTGAAACACTAAAATGTAGGAAATTACACAAAAAATAGCCGGAAAAATGTCCTTAAAGTGTCCACTACAGGTGCATTTACCTTATATAATTAAGTTTTAGTACACTCTAGTTCTGAAACTAAATAGTGTTCTTACGTTCGAAAACATCTTATAAAAAATTATACGAATAATTTCTTATGAAAAATTCAATTTCTTTTTTTATACAATGATATGTTATTGTTATATGTAGAGTTCTCACCAGCATGACAACAAAACAACAATTATCACCGAAACATCAACATAATTTAGTTTTAATACATTGTAATTCTGAAACTAAATGGTATTCTTACGTTCAAAAATATCTTCTAAACATTTATTCAAATAATTTATTATGAAACACTTACTTTCTTTTTTTACGCAATAATATGTTATTGTTATACATAAAAGTTTACACCAGCATGGCGACAAAACAACAATTATGGCAAAAATATAAATAAATCTGCCCAAAATAATACAATTACATACTTGCCAACTATCACATTATGAACCGTATAATTTTTAGTACCCGCCTTTTTTTCACACCAATAATTTTTTAGAGTAATTTTAGTCTTATTTAATCGTAACAACATTTGGAGAGAATTACTCTAAAAATATAGTGGTGTGAGAAAAGGGACGTTTTTTCAGGGGGCGTTAACAATTGTACGGTTATTAATGAGATGGTTGGCAAGTATGCAATTACAAATTTGACAACGTTTTTTTAACCTGTTTTATCAATTTTTAATTTATGCTACACATGTAAAGTAATATATATATATTTTTTTTTATTTATTTATTTATTTTTTATTTATTTTTTTATTTTTTATTTTTTATTTTTTTTTTGCGGGTGTGTTTTTTTTTTTTTTTTTTTTTTTTTTTGGTGAATTAATTGACTGACTATTGTTCGTTCTCATTCTTTTCTTTTACTATCAAAAGGATTATATATATATATACATATATATACAATTTCTATCAAAAATAGAGTTAATACATTATTTGGACATTTTTCCTTAACTACAATGCTATTCGTTACAAAATTAAATGTAATTTTATGCTTGAAAGTTAATAAAACAGTAATTTAATTTAACAATAATGTATGTTTAAAAGTGTAGTTTGGCATACCTTTAATCGATCAATTTATTTTTAACAATTAAAGAAATGTTTACAGAAACTAAACATATAACGAAAATACTTAGTGTATAATTGCATCTATTCTTATATTTTAAGCACCACTTTTCAATTAGAATAAGATTTTGGGAAAAAAAAAAAAATAATAATAATAATAACATATATTTTTAATACGTTACCGCTAAACGTAAAATATAATAAAATACTAATTTAGCTTCATATTTTCACTGGTGAGATTATTACTATTTCTTTTATCATAATTATAGCTACTTTTGTAATTCTACGAAAATTCGTTGATATAAGGTATTACTTTAATGTTGCATTGCGTAAAATAATATTTTAGTTAAATAATAAAAAAATTAATAATAAAAAATTCCATCGATTAAATTAAAGTTAGTGCAAATTTTGCATGTCATTCATTTATTCTTTTTTTTTTTTTTTTTTTTTTTTTTTCAGAATAACTTAAGAAATATTAACGCAAAAATTTGATGATTATATAACACCTCGATAATTGCAATGCAATATCCATCAAATGTATAGTTAATACCTTGTAAATTTCATATTCAAATTATATACATTTAAATAATATTTTTAACTATAATCTTTAGCTGCTATCCTTATAACCGACAGTGTATCGCCAAATCATGGCTGAAACTGGCATCGATATATCATACATTTTTATTTTTTTATTTTTTTAACATATAAAATCAGTATTTATACTTCTGAGTAATAATCATAAGCATAATTTTCATAAATATATCAAAGACTTTCTGCTATAATCCCTAAAGAGGATGTTTTAAATACACATGATATTATATACACTTTGTTAACTTCAAAATTATTTATGTCAGTGGCATGATAAAACTGACAAAAAGTAGTTGTCACACAATATATATCACACAAAAAATATTTTTTGAAGATAATGCTATCTTTTTTAATTTTTTTCTTTAAACTCTTTCTTGTCTGGTTCTCCAAAACTATAATATTCATAAAAATACGATTCCTGCACCGGCAGACTCCGTTTGTAATCAAGGTAGAAGCTAAGCTTTCATACGAAACTGCGTGCAGCCTATAATAAATGGCAAAATTAACAATAAGTCTAAAATATGGGAGTCACAAGCATGTTACTTGTCTTCAGAGTGGAATATGTTGGCAGTTAATGTCGTGGTGGCGAAGGTTAGCGGTAATGCTCTGAAAGATGAACTATTGCCAAAGACAGCGTTACCTGGACATAATTTTTTTTACTCTTAGCATCGTAATGAGGTATGTTAATACTTCTATAGCATTCTCAACATGCATTAAAAGGTTACATTTGGTTTGAAACATAAGAATAGTAATAAAAGGTGAATTAAATCATTTTGATGATTCTGTTTTTATTTATTTATTTTTCCTCTATGACATGTTTTTGCATTTCATTTTTTTTTATTGTTCGAAGAAGCAACAATAGTTATAAAATTGTTGACTCTCTAAAAAACTCTCTCTCTCTCTTTCTCTCTTATATTTTACATAATTTATTTCTGCCAGCAACATCATTTTTCTGACCAATACATTTTTATTTAAAGAAAATTTGTTTTTATATATGGACGTAGTTTGCTTTCGGTTGACGTAAAAGTACGTTTTTTAATAAAATCAAGCACTGTCTTTTGACGTTCCTCTGAAAAATACTTTTAAAAAATGTATAAATTATCTCTAAAATAGGTCCTTGTTAAGACATATTAAGATTAAAAACACTTTTCAAAACACGTTTTCTAAGAAGTATGCTTTATTTAAAAACATTTTAAAAATTATCCAAAGCTTTTGGATTTGAAAAATCAAACCATCATCAGGGATTTAATACGTGTTTCCAATGAGCAGTTTTTATATATTTTACATGTCATGGTTGACAGCTAGTTAAGTCCTTTAGTAAATTGAGGAGTGTTGAACAAAAGCAATAGTAACTTGTGAAGTCTGGTGAAGGTAGGATCAAGGAGCAAGAAAAGGAAGAAGTAGAACTTTCCTGATTACCAAGGCACTGCATGTAGGGGTTGTAACAATTGTAGGATCAACAAATTGCTGCACGTAGAAGCTGTAACTATTATAGGATCAACCAGGTGCTGCAAGTAGAAACTGTAACTATTGTAGAAAACATGTCTTTAAAAAGGTTTTTAATCTTAATTTTTAAAAATTGATTTTTTGATTTTACGTATTCGTCATTAAACTTTTATGTACTTTTGGTGCATGTATACGCCAGTGACATATTCTGCATCGATCATCTATGATAATAATTTCAATAATTTAATCACAAATGCATAAAATCATCTAGTTACGTAATATAATATTTTAGAGGAACACCAAAAGGTGGAGCTTACTCTTCAAAAAAAAAAAAAAAAAAAAAAAAAAACGCCCGACAACAATGTTTCAATAAATGGTATAATTAGTAACACAGTATTTTCACAAATCTGTCTGATTGCATATTTGAGAAATTTTATTCTAAAATCATCAACTTGAATTAAATTATTTTCTTTTCCCTTACAAAAATACTTTAAAAAATAAATAAATGATAAAATGATTTTATGTGCTCGTGTTTAACACTTTATGCGCTGCTAGTGCACATATATACCAGTGACATTTACTGCCTCGATTGCTGAGGACAATTTCATCACGAATGCGTAAAATGATTTCATTAAATAACATAAAATTTTTGAGGAACGCCAAAAGGCGAGGCTTATTCTTCAAAATGGAAAAGCACCCTATAAACTATGTGTTAATAAATGATATAACTAATAAGACAATTTTTTCACAATTTTTTCTGATTGCATATTTGTGAAATTTTATTTTGAAATCTTTATTTTTTACCAAATTATTTTCACTTATACTAATTATTTTCACTTATACATAAATGAGACATACTGAAAATGCACAGAGTTTCAACCTTATATCTTTTAGAATACCAATAAATTTTAATAGTAAAAAACGCTTTATTTTATAATGAAATTTTCTAATTCAATAAACAAAAGATAACTTTAAGAAAATAGGGGTATTAAAAATTGGCAGCTCTCTATATAATAAATTACGTGTACAAATTTTTAAATCTTAATACCTTTGTTCAAATAAATTATTATAACAGTTAAGAGTTTATTGAAATATTCGGAATTAACTACTAATTAAATTTTAATTATCAGATTACAAAAGGAAAGACAAACAAAGTAATACACCATATGCACCTCAATCGTTCGCATATGTTTACTCTGCACTGCAATATTTATTTAAGATATTTAATTAATGTGTTTAAATATAAATTTTTAACCTGTAACTTTTATTGAATTACACATATACATTTTATAATAAGAAAAAAGAAAAAAGAAATAAGAAAAAACTATTTTATTTTTAAATGCAACTTTTAATTAAACCTTTCCAACAAGATTGAAAAGTGTTAATGATTTCAGTTTGTCTGTCTGTCTGTCCTCGCTCTAACTCCCGTAAAAATGCATGGGATGTCTTGAAGTTAATATATGTTATTCAAGTTCACTATCGAATGTTCCCTATTGAAAATGGAGTGAGTATATCTATTAGTTTGTGTCCAGGGATACCTGAAAGTATTCTAAAGCACTGTGTTTTCTATGAGAGATATTTCTATAAGCCATATTTTAATACCGTAACTTTACACAAATCTTAATGAAATTGAAATATGTTATTCAAGTTCACTATTGTATATTTCCGATGAAAAATGGAGTAAGTGCCACCACTGGTTTTTGTACAGAGACAAGACATCTGAAAGTATTATAAAGTATTGTGTTCTATGAGAAATATTTCTATAAATTATTATTATAAAAACTTTACTTTGCATAAATCTTAATGAAATTGAAATATGTTATTCATATGCACAAAAGAATGCTTTCTATAGAACATAGTATGATTAGCATTAAGATTTACAAGGTCACACAAAAATATCCAGTTACATTAACTTTTTCAGGGATGGTGGTTGCATAGTGCAACCAGAAATTTTAATTCAAAAACTGTCTCCGAAAATTTTTTTACAAAATTTTTCTTTTATAATTTAGACAAATAATGTCATTTATTTCTTGTGTTTTACTATTGTTGGTGATTTCTGGTGGCAGCCGATTTTAAATGAAGAAAATTTGCTTGTCCCTGAAAGAGTTAAGGGGTATTATTGGAAATTTGATGGAATTGCATTTTAGTCTCTAAACGTTTCTAACACTTTCTACAAAAAGAGTGACTATAATTCAATTTGTGTATCTGTCTGTCAGACTGTCTAACTGTCTATCTGACCGCCTGCCCACCCCCAGTGTAAGTAAATATTTTCAGAAATTTAAAAAATGATATATGTTATTCAAATTCCCTATGGAATGTTCCCTATTTTATAATGGCTTTAATAGGTCCTGTAAAAATGGTTTGTGCAGGAACATCCAAAAATATGGCAATGCATTGCGTTTTAGGACAGACATTCACATTTAAATAAATTTTTATTGCAAAAATCATTAAAAAAAAAAAAAAAAAAAAAAAAAAGACATTTAAAGTTATTATGCTAAAAAAAATGTTTTATATAGAATATGATATTATTCACTTTCAGGTTTACAAGGCCACACTAAAATATTTAGATACATTAACGATTGCTATTTGAATCTAACGGCTGCATTTTCTTTCGCGTTCAGCATTTTCCAACAATGCTTAAGATCGATTATGAATTTAATTTGTCAATCTGTGTGCCTTTCAGTTCTTCTGCATGTCCGTTTTGTGATGATGTAGACCAAGAACATTGAAAGTTATACGATACAACAAGTATGCATAGTTGGAAAGTGTTAATAATCAATGGGTACTGCATGATTTTTCGTTATTGTTTTTAGCACTTAATAACGCTACTTTTTTTTCTGAAAAAAAAAGGGATAGAGAAGGGAAAAAAAAGATAAGAAAAAATGTATTTTTAGTGTAGAAATAAATATTTTCGTAAACATACTAATAGTAGTGATAAAATACATATTGTAGTAAATGAAAAACTAATTGAGGAAAACCATAAGGCTTCTATACACATTACCAGATTTATAGAGGATAATGAATGAAAAAAATATATATATTTCATTAATTTATGAATGCTTGATTTTTATATTTTTTAAAATAATAGATAGAATCAAAAACAATTTTCAAATGAAAGATAAACAGCTGTTAAAGTTTCTATTTACCTCTTAAAATTTCCTCATCTCTGGTCACCAAATATAGAAATAATTTTTTTTGTTTGTGAAGTTTCTAAATGTTAAAGCGGAAATATGAAAAAATAAAAAGTAACGATTTGTTCTAATGGCATATTTCCCCGTATCATAACTAGGGCTTTGTTTTCCGCTGGCGATACATAGAGGGCCCCTTTAAGTGAAAAGATTCATCTACTACACAGATGAAAAAATTATTATTCTTTAAATAAAGGATATCTATCGTCAGTGTACCTGTCACTTTATAGAAAGATTAAAAAAAAAAAAAAACTGTGTTAATAAAGTTATCAGGTAAAATAGAATTGCATTAAAAGTTAATTGCAAGCAATAAACATCAAAAAAGAGAATCCATGCTGGGGAATGCCGCTGTCAAAGCTATCTGAATCAAAATATGAGTCATCAGTCTAACAATCTAACAAATTGCAGAATTCGGTGTTAACCTCTAATACGTATACTGAAAACATGTTCTTTCATTAAAGTTGCCTCGGGCAAGCGAATTCAATGTCTATATTTAATGCCATTGAATGTTTGAAACGATGTTTCATTTCGTATAAAAATAAATAAATAAATAAAAAGAGAAAAAGAATTATGAAAAGAGAAAACAAATTACAAACGCTTTAGGGATTTATGTATATATTATTTATTTTTATTTCCATTATTTTGGAAGTATTATACAGATAGTTATCGTAAAGATTAACATTAGGATTAACTTCAGCATGCTCTGAATTTTATTGTTATTATTAACGTATGTATTAATGATCATGCTTTATAAAAACAAAATTAATTTGTTTAATCTCTTGTGGTTTATAGTAAAGAATGTGTACATAGAAACATTATGGAAATAAATAAGTAATAATAATAATAAAATTAATTACTAAACAAAAACTTATTTTAGAAATATTAATGGATCCCCGTTGCAATTTTTTTTATATTTCACAATATAGCGATTTATCTAAAACGCATAAGCATTGTATAATCTGATTATTTATCGCCACTTGCGAAGTAATTCATTATTTTTTTTCTCTAAATTCTGCCTGTGATTTATTAAAATATGCTGACTATCATTATGTTACATCTGCGAAAATTTAAAAATATTATTAAAAAATATGCATAAAACTTTATTAACCCTTTGCGGCGCAGGGTAATTCGGATCATTTAAATTACACAGCCACCGGAATTTACGAACAAAATTAAAATAAAAGAAATTTTAAATTTTCAGGTTTCAGAAAAGGGCCTTTTCTGCTATGTTATAAATGTAAATTTTTGCTAAAAAATTTCCGGGATGCGTTTTTGCACTTGAGAATTATAATTAGGTGTTCCATCAGCGGGAACACTGCGACTGAAAGGGTTAACTGTAATCTACAAGTATTTTAACAAACATCAATATACAAATTTCTAATTTTGCATGTACAACTAATCTGCAATTTCTTAAATTTCAAAATACAATAATAATAATAATAACAATAACAGGAAAAAAAAAAAAACAGAGAAGAGGATATTTTAAAATATAAAAACAAATGTTAATATATTGTTCATTGTTTTAATTGTAGCAGACGATTTTAGAATAAAAAATGTGACATTTTGCTAAGACACGAAAAGAAAAAAAAAAGAAAAAAAAAGGTTTTGAAATTTTTACATGTTTGACCATAAAATCGAAAAACAATCCTTTGCATTATTAAATTGGAATAAATGAGTAATTACGCAAGAAATGAAAAAAAAAATTTAATGGCGTAATCGAAATAATGAATTAAATATAAGGAACCTCTCTTAAACGGATTTTGCTTTTTAAAAACCCTCGTAACTGGTTCAACATTAAGTGTTAAATGTCTCTAAGATTATATGTAAAAATTTAGTGAAAACCATATTTGTACTAATTTAACGACCAGTGTTTACATGGAATTACGTGCTATTATGTGTCTATCAACGAATTATTAATAGTTTGGCTACATACTCACACAACCGGCAGACAGAAAGACAAAAATACAGACACACACGCTAATATAAACACAATTTAATATTATTGAAAAATATTACAAACCCTTAACACACAGAGAAATTCAATTCCAGCTCATCTGTAACACTTAACGTATCTGAATATTTGACTCTGTAAACTCTATTATGTGACTCTGTAAATTTTAACGGTAAACGTACCCTATTCTACAGAAAACAATATATATATTAGGGGGACCGGAAAATAATGTCGTTTTGAATTAAAATACTGACATCGGAAATTTATCCTGGATAAAATTTAAGATATTCTTAGGTAACTTACAAGATGGTTATTTGTAAAGTACCATGTAAACACTGTTAAACAAAAATTTCCGGTTTCATTTTATTAATTCAAAACGACATTATTTTCCGGTCCCCCTAATATATATATATATATATATATATATATATATTTAAGTAAGGGAATAAGTAGATGTCACTTTTATTGTAATTTGCACAGAACAAAATTTTTTAAATATGATTTACAAAAAGGCCTCTCATAGAACGAAATGCATTAACATTATTTTGGGTGGTCCTGTATACAATCCAGTTGTGCTATTTATACCATTTTATTCAGAAATCATTCCACAGTAAACCTGAATGACATATAACAGTTTGAAAAAATTCTGAAAATATTAACGGACGCTACAGCACAGAGAGACATGTAGACGAACTTAATTCGTAATCACTTTCAAAAATTGTTAAGAAGTGTTTAAAGTACTTAATAAAAACGAAAATGCAATTCCAGAAATTTCAATTATAGTCCTTAATGTATCTACATTTTTTCCCCTTTTTTGTGCATACCTGCAATTCTTAATGCCAATCATACTACGCTATATAATAACTTTCTTTCTGCATGTAAATAATAAATATCAATTTCTCAATGATTTGCACAATACAAAAGTATTAAAATATGCTTTATAGAAATAGCTCTCATAGAACACAATGCTTTTTCTGTAGGGTGTCCCTGTACATATACCATTTAAAAAAAATACTCTGTATAGACTTGAATAACATATATCAATTTCAAGGAATGCCATTAATATTTTCGGGAGTTAAACCGCGAAATAGACAGACAGACAAACAAACCGAAGTCGTAAAACTTTTTCAACTTTGTTGGTAAGTGCTAAAGAGAGACCAGATGCGAAAACAAAGTGTAACTTTCGAAAATACTATTTTTTCTACCAATAGCATGCTATCGTTTTTTAGGTCAGCATGTTCCGTCTTCAAAATAAAAGAACGACAAGTGGTAATAAAGACTTCTCATTGGCAAGGCGTAGGTGTAACTAGATTTTGATTGGTGTGGGAAGAAATCACGTGATTTTTAATAACCCTGGATAATATTAATAAAAGATGGTATTCAATCTGCTCGTAAAAAATTAGTTATTAACAAATTCTACTTGATAAAAATTATTTAAATCATTTGATCAATTGATATAAGATTCCGGTAGAAACCTACAGCTGTATCCATTTGTTTCAAATTTGACGTTTATAAGACTATTTTAATATGAGATATTGAATATTACTTAGATAAGCGAAAATTAATTTTAAAAGAAATGAGTTTATTGTTTACAGCTATCGTCTACAATATAAAATATATTTTGTAATAAAATGTGTGACGAACACTGCACGAAAAATATCAGCGTTCAAAATAAAGTAATAAAAATATTTGTATACATTTATTTATTTATTTATTTATTATTAAATATCAAAGTTAAATGAAATTTAGCAATTAAAAATGCTCAACACTTATATCTTTGCCGACAGAGAAAAAGTTCATATTATTCTGTAGGGGATATTTGTTCATAGAATTAATCATTACCTATTTTTTTTTTTTTTTTTTTTTTTTATTCTGTTTTTCCATTCGAAAAATTCCTAGTCATTAAATTTGTTCTTGTTTTCTAAAAATTGATTTCATTAATTTTTAATATTTAATTTTTAATTTTAAAAAAGCAAAATTAAATTAATAATGGTAATAATTTAAATTAAAAAGTTAAAAATAAATGCAGTTTTCGCCTGTAGCTGTAAAATAAAATATATAAAAATAAATGGAAAACTAAAATTTTGGAAAATGAATACAGATTTAACGTATATGAATTTTCTGAATGTGAAAACGGAATTTTTAAAAACGCATTAGGTAATGAGTAATTCTATAAATAAAAATTTCTCCTTACAATAACATGGGCTTTGACTGTCAGCGGAGATACGCATTGTAAGCTTTTAAAGAACACCTTTATTTAAATTTATTACATTATTTAACATTGTATATTAGAAAAAATTTATGGCAAAAGTTGTATTAATGATGCACATTATTTTACTTTATTTATACATTAAAATAAAATATCATAAATAATTATATACTTTTGGATGCAAACGTAATTGCTTTAAATTAAAAATGCGACTATTTTAGAAAACAAGATGTAAAGCATTATAATTTACGATTGCTGAAGATCTCCATTTGATTTAATCTTTATACAGATAGTGTTTCGGTGTCTGGTGCACGTAAAATTTGTCATGGCCGCAATGTCCTCCATGTTCCCATCAAAACTATACGTTTAAGGGCCACTAAAGCGGCGGAGGCATCCCCTCCGTGGAGGATCAAAATTGTGATGGCATGTCTTCGGTCCACATCTAGAGGTGAGTCCCAGCCCGTCGCCAATTGCCCAGTGCGACTTAAAACCCAACCAATCAACCAATCATATAGATAGTGTTTCAATATAAGTACTTGAAGTAATATGAGTTTGAGTAATTTTTTTTAACAACTATTTTTAAAACATAACATATATCATCGTATTATTCTTTCAGAAATGAGATTAGCAAAAAGACAAAAAAAAAAAAAAAAAAAAAAAAAAACAATATGCAGAGGCAAAATCTTGAAATGAATTATTAGAATTTTGGGGACAAAATCTATTATATTAGAGTTATAAATATATTTTTTAATCTTCAGTCTATATTGTGCCAGTGTTACCCACCGTACAATAATATATGTCAACATTTTTATTTTTAAATCAGGTTTCACAACAGAATTTTTTTTATAGAAATAGTTCGTATTTCCACGATTAAATAAAAGTAAATTTATCAGAGAAAATTTTTGGTATGAAGTCTAACTCCTAAATTTAGTACTTGAAATCTATGTGTACGATAATTATCGTAAGGATTGAATCACTAGATTGTGCTTTAATATCCAATTAAGTTTTATTCGACTAAGTGATGTAATAAATGCCTATCAGAAAGACAATAAAAGCTGAAAAGCTACAAGAAAGCTGAAAAATATCATCCCTGATCTTTCTTTTAGTGTTAATGAAGCAAAAGAAGTTAAAAATTTCTGAAATAAAAGGAAATTTGTAAAAGTACATATCAATTTTAATTTTCATTAAGATAATTCATATTTTTGTAGTGAAGACTTTGTTTAAATACTTGAAAGCGGCAATGTAATATTTTTAATATTGCATGTAAAGAAAATAGAAAACAGAAAGAAGAGAGAGAGTGTGTGTGTGTGTATAATTAATCACTTTTTATTTTATTTCATTAATTTTTTTTCTTTGTTTATTTGGAAGTGCACAGTATATTAATTTTTAATAAAACTAAAACTAATTCCGGAAACAAGCAATGTATCTTAATTACAATTATTTTTAAATGTTTTAAAAGTTGTCTTTAGAAAAAAAAAATCAAACTTATTTATTTTTAACTGAAAGTAAAATTCTATTTCCCATACTTTTTGCATAAAAAAAAAAAAAAAAAAAAAAAAAAAAAAATATGAAAACCTTTACATAAATATCATTTATTATGATTAATGTTAATTATTCACTTTCGTCAATTAAATTAAATTTTCTTTTATTCTAATTTAGACAAAATAATATCCAATATTGTTAATAATATAGTTAATTATTTATTTATAAAGGCAAAAGAATTTTCATAAAGAAATGCAAATCCAAAATCTGCATATTGAACTAACATCTATCTAAACAATCTTATCTTTCTCATTCACTTTTGAAAATAATGAAGAAAAAATTTGAATGTTCTTTCACATTGCCATCTTAAATAGATACTTCACCTAAAGTGGATAGCAGCCATGACCCATGTTATTCTATGGAGAAATTTGTTTCCAAAATCACTCATTGCCTAATGCATCTTTTTAAATTCTGTTTTTTAAATTAGAAAATTCATAATCAATTAATTGATTCTCTTTTTCAAATATTAATTTTTTTTTAATCTTTAATATTTCATTTTAAAGCTCTAAAGTGCGAAAAATCGATTATATGCATTTTTTTTTTTTATCACTTTATAGCCTCAAAATAAAATATTAAAAAAATAAAAATAATAATTTTTGTAAAAACAGAATCAATCTAATGTGAATTTTATAAATATAAAAGCGACATTTAAAAAAAAAAAAAAAAAAAAAAGAATAATTTTGAAAACAAATTCCTCCATACAATAACATGCGATAAGGCTACCATCAACATTAGGTGAAATGTCCCCTTAAATATATTTTCAAGATATGAATAATAAAAAACAAATGAACTTCATTTTAATTTTCTTTATGTATTATAATTTAACACTAGAATGACGGGGAATGCCATTATAAACGTAAATTAAATAGCTTTTTATTCAAAATTACTGCACTGGTCGTAATAGTGTTAAATTAGTTTGTTACAAAGTTTGTACCAAAATACACAGTTTATTTCTCTTTAGTTAGATGCAAAAAGTATATAAACGAGAAAATGCCACTAAAACGACTAATAATTTAATAATAGTCAAAATTTCATTCGAACATTGAACTTCGAAATCTGTTGAGGTATAATATTGAGATAATATTGTTTTCATATATATATATATATATATATATATATATATACATATATAAAGAAAGAAAGTAGTAAAGTGAATGTGTTTACATAATATAAAAATTCTTTTTAAAATCCATGTAAAAATTTTAAATGAAGTTCTTCCTAAGTAAAAGTAAATCTGTAATATATCTATTCTAGAAATATTTATTTTTAATTTTAAAATAATCTTTCATTCACAACATGAGGTGGTTTTAGTTTCTGTTACTAGGATTTATCTTAGTAAACGTAATTACTTTTATAAGTTTGAATGCTTGCTCTATATTTTTTCTGCATTCTTAATTATATTTGAACATGTACATTATCCTAAATACAAAATTTTTATCACTGATCTTGATAGTTGTTATTTTCGTATATACAAAATTCATTTGTTTATAAATTTTTGGGACCCCCCCCCCCCTCAAAAATAAATAAATAAATAAAATATTAATTAATTAATTAATTAATTAATTAATAATACGTATTATTATATTATTAAAATATTTTTTGTTTCATGTCGAATAAAAGTCACGTTTAAAATTTAAAAGGAGAAAAAAAAAAGAAGAAGAAAGTAAAGAAGAGAATGAATACAACAGAAAATGTTTGCTGTTGGTTTAAATGGTGTTCGAGATAAACTGTTTGACATATGATTCTTCATTAGTGCCAATAGACAAAACGAAGTTACAAAAATTATGTTACTAATATATATATATATGTATATATTAAAAATATTATATTTAACTTTCAAACAAACTTTTTGTCTGAACTGCAAATTACAAACTCTGTCAAGGTGAATTACTGATATCTTTTTGAAACCAAAATGTTTTAAATAAAAACATTCAGTGCGGCCATAATTAAACAGACAGTGTTTACAAAGCTCTATAGAGTAGAGTGACCATATTTTTTTCATTGAATTTGGGGACGAAAATGGCGGTGTCCTCGAATTTCGAGGACAAAAAAATAAAGAAATAATTAAATCACCTTAAACTGTAAAATTTTAGTAATTTTTATGTATAAAGCACCTAAATGAACTTATTTCGGCTTATTTATTATACATATAATAAATTACTATGATAGATAACTTTAATAACTTTATAACTGGCATCCCAAAATGTGTTGTAATGTTTTGGGGACGAAGGTAGTTTTGTCCTCGAGATTCGAGGACATATGGTCAGCCTACTATAGAGTGATCTAATTGTGCGAATGGTACCAAATTTTGTGGGATGATTTAACAAGACGGGGAACGAAGGATTACACTAAAAAGAAAAATTAGTTCCAAAAGTCACTGCTAGGGTAATATGTGGCGCTGTGTAAAATAAATGAGAATTCTAAAAAACGCAGAATCAATACTGAAATAAAATTATCTTTTATTTAGAACATTCAAATCAGCTTCAATGTGTCCACCGTTTTTGTGAATCACATATTGCATTCTGTGCACGGTATTCACAACAGCAGAAAGTAACATGTCTGCAGGAATCTCCCGTACAATATGTAAAGCGTTTTAGGCTGATCCATTGCCAGATTCTGTCCAGTAAGTCGCTTAACTGGTCAACAGATCAAACTTCCCAACGGTCGAAGTCACCGATCCATTCGAGACGACGACTGAACAAGTCCTTAATAAGTTAAATTGCAGATAAAGAAACTTTATCACTGTTTATGTAATCTTTTCGCTTTTTTAAAAATTGTTACCACATTGAACTTGAATTAAATTGTTAAATGTACTAAATAAAAGTAATTTTATTTCAGCATTGATTCTGCGTTTTTTGGAATTCTCATTTCTTTTACACAGTGCCACATATTCCCCTAGCGGTGACTTTTTGAACTAATATTTTTTTAGTGCAGTCCTTCGTCCCCCGTCTTGTTAAATCATCCCACAAAATTTGGCGCCATTCGCGCAATTAAATCACTCTGCAGAACACCGTAAACACTGCCAGTTTAATTATCCCCCCCACCCCCCTGTATATTATTATTACTATTTAAAATATTTCTGTTTCTGATCGTAAAAATGCTATGCTGAGAATAAAAAGTACATTTGAGATTTAAAAATAAATAAATAAAACTTTCATTATTAAAAATTTAATGGTACTGAAGCAAAATTTATGTGAAAATACTAATTAACAAAGTTTTTTTAAAGATAGTAACTAGTATTTTACAGCAGAATTTGGGTTTGAAGATGATAATTAAACATAAGCGATCAAGCATTTACGATCTCTGTTACTTGTTTCAATTATTTATTTATTTACTAGTGCATAACCCCGTCAAAAATGACGGAATGTGAAATCAATTAAGGTAGTGAATCAACGAATGCTTTGCCAGCTTCGCTGGTCACTATATTTGGAGGGGACTAATGTGCAAGTTGTACCCGATGGGACTAATGTGTAAGTTGCACCTGACGGGACTAATGTGAAAGTTGTACCTCACGGGATTAATGTGCAAGTTGCACCAAACGAACAAACTATTTCTTTCAACGAAAATACCCACTAACCCTGGACGATAGGTCTAATATATCGTATCATATTATGTATCGTATCTATCGTAATATAACTCAATACTTATTTCGCTTCCTTCTTCGACTCGTTTTAATAAGCATTTTTTATATGCATAAGCAAATTTAATAATTTTTTAATTTTTAAAGCATTATTTCATCTTATGCCCCCCCAAAAAATAAATAAATAAAAATAAGTAAATAAATAAATCATTAAAATCATTTTTTACTTATTTTTATTTCATATTATTGCACGCGCACTTTTTATTTCCTAATTCAAAATTATTAAAAAAAACTTTTTCGATACCGCTTGTAACGATACTGATTATTATTAATTTTTTTTTTTTTTTTTTTTTTCCTCTTTCAAAAAAAAAAAAAAAATAATAATAATAATAATAATAATAATGAAATTCTGGCAAAAGCAGAATTTAGTTTAGGATGGAGGTCTATTAGTTTTTTTTTTTTTTTTTTTTAATTATTCAATTATAATTTAGATAAATTTTAGATTTCGATAAATGTCCAACTATCGAAAAATGGTTTCGGCAAATGTCCAATTATCGAAAAATGACGCCGCAAAAATCCCAAATTGAGACTAATAGTCCTCAGTCCTTAAAAAAAAAAAAAAAAAAAAAAAAAAAAACTGTAATGCTTACTATTTAAAATAATTTAAGATAAATTATTTAACTTTTGATTTTTCTTGACGCGACTGACAAAATGTACATATAAAAAATGCATCACTGAAAAAAATATATATATTATACATTTGTATTCAAATGATCATATTTAACTTTTAGACAATCTTCTTGTCTGAACTTTGAATTACAAAATCTCTCGAGGTGAATTATTGAGGAATAAAATAAAATAAATAAATAAAAAAAAAATAAAAAAAAACAATCTCGAAATAAAGAAAAACGAAATAACAAAATAAACGAACCATATAAGTTCCTCGTCACTTAACAAGAATCAATCATTCACAATAAGCTGTGATTTTCTCAAGTTGAGTGCAAACAGCCTGGGCATTGTTCCTATTATCTTGCTATGTATTATCAGATGCTTCACGTTTCTGTTGGTGCCAAAATAAAATGATAAAAGTTGATACAAGGAGAAAGAGACTACTTATAGATTTTCTTTATTGATGTTTAAATACACATTAAGTGTTTTATTAGGTTCTATGTAGTTAATGTTGAAATGATTGCTAAAGATTGTTGTGTGTGTGTCATGCAGGCGTTTTGACACAAATCAAGCTATTAATCCAAAAGATGCTTGTTAATAAACGATTTTTTTTTTTTTTTTTTTTTTTTTTCCCCGGCTAAGAATGATGCAGTTTATCAGAAGAAGAAAAATGATTATTACATTTTATATTCCAATCATTATCACTGTCTATTGATGTAATTTGTGGGAAAAAATTATATAATTACAGAAGCCTGTTTAATTCAGGTTCTCCTTGCCTTAAAATAAAATAAAGTGAAATGATAAAAATATTCAATAAAAATATTTGTAACTCGTGATTCAAATTAGGTAATTAAAGTAAACGTTTTTGTAAACATTGTTGTGAAAAAGAAAAAATATATATACGCCAATATAACTACTAAATTGCAAATAGGAGTTCTTTTCTGATTTTCTAAATTAAAAATATAGATTCTCAAACTATGCAAGTCCCAAGCTATATATTTCCATATATTACCGAGCCCATATATTTCCAAGCTATATAAAATAAGTCAATAAACAGAATAGATGAAATGATCGAGAATTTCTAGTCTATACAGAAACAATATTATGAATATTAAGGATATTATGGATCTTTAGTATTGTGAAAAATTCTCGCTTGATTTACTAGAATTGGGTTATACTAAATTCGAATTATAGTTGCTAAAATTCGCCTCTTCGTTTCGTATTAATTTGTAGAGATTTTTAAATAAGTTTGACCTTGATAATATAAGCAAGCACTCTGAAATTCTAATAGGGGTTTCTAGAACTCGCTTTCAAAAGAGAATAAAATTTATACGGATGACATGGAACTATTTTTACTAGTGTCACAATTTAGTTTCTACATGTCAGTCACATATTTTTTCTCTGTGTATAGAAACCCGTTTTAATCCAGGGTCACTTTCCTTTAGAATAAAAGAAAGTGAAATGCTCAAAATATTCAATAAAAATATATATAATACTTGTTTCAAATTAGATAATTAATGTAAACATTGTTGTGAACATCAAAAAAGAAGAAATATACACGCCAGTATCACTACTAATTTTCAAGTAGATGAGAAAATAAATTAAACAGTTTTAATGTCTTTGTTTCTATGAATAGGAATCAGAAGAATACAAATAGCAACTGAAAATTCCTGGTGACGTGAGATTTAGATATTTAGATAAAAAAATTACTTATTTTTATTATAATTTAAAAACATGCTCGGATTATTATTATTATTATTTATTTATTTATTTATTTATTTATTTTTATTTTTATTTTTTTTTCAATTTATAAGCTTTGTGAACTTAGCTAAACAAATTTTAAATGGTAGATTTAACTAAAATTTTAAAAAAGCTGAATACTCTGTTATTTCGAAAACAGCTTTTTGATGAATTGATGTAATCCATTTATTTGTCATTATTCTGTAAATTAGTCGAATGATTTTGTAAAATAGAAGAAAGTGAAGTGGCAACGATAACATTTGAAACTCACTTTTTTTTTTTTTTTTTTTTTTTTATCATTTCAAACAGTAAAGTCATAAAACTATTCAGCCATTTCGCACGATTAAATATTTATTTATTTATTTTTAATAAGCGATTTTTTTTCCCTCTGATACAAATGTCTCAAGATTTTACTGTAATTCCCCCTTCCACAGAAACAGGAGAAAACTTTATCTTACTGAACATTAATAGCTCTCTTATGTACTTTAATTTAAGGAAAGATGCTGACAGGTAAGATTTTGTGAAATTAGTCAGGGGATATAGTCCTGATGTAACATAAGACGACAGATAAATGCTACAGGATTATTTTCTTTTTATCAAGATGTTACTATACTTGTATGGATATTGATTTAGAAAGAATGCAAATTTTATTTTCTAAATACAATAAATCCTCCCTAAAATGGTTACCGACTATACCATAGAAATTTGGCCTGTAAAGATGGTGGTCTTTTAATAGAAGTTATTTAGAAAATCATATTTCAGAGAATAAATACTATACATAAGGTGGCTTTTAATTATTTAAGTTTATATTATTTATCTATAACAAATTTAAAATAATCATGAATATCCAGTGGCGGTTCGTAATTGAGGGCCAACGGGGCACTGTCCCACCTATTTTTTTTCCCTTTAAAAATAATAATAATAATTCTTTTGTTTTTTTATAACTGTTCAAATATATATATACAAAATAATAAGTCTATCTAACATTTTTCTTAATCTTCTTTCATTATAATTTATTTGTTAATATGTTTTTTTCAGCTGTCATAAATCACTAATGACTGAGCGATTGCTACTTCCCTTTTCCTTATCTAATACAGCGGGCCGTTTTCATTCGACCCGAAATTGGCGTGTTTATTTGTACAGTTTATTCTACTAGAAGATCGGGTTAACAGATTTGGCGAGGAACTGCTTTATCAGTGTAAGCACGCTGTAATTTTCTCGTCGATGGGCCAGCAGAGTCCTGCCCTTTGGAACAAAACTATAGGGAAAAAAACTGTCTATTAACCATGCAGTTCACGGATAAAATTTGGCTACTTCTGCATTACGTTTTTTTTTTTTTTTTTTTTTTTTTTTTTTTTTTTTTCCCTCATTGATTTTTCGGTGAATTTTTTAAAGTTATATATGACGGTTTAAAGTTTTAGTATTTAAAGAAAGAAATCTGGTAATAGTCAAAAATATTTTCTAGACTAGCCTTTGAGATAAAAGCCTGTATAAGAATTTAAGACCTCTTTAACTAAAGTATTTTGAATTTAAATGAGGGAAAAGAAAAAAAAAAAAAAAAAAATGCGATTTTATTTTCTCTTCAGAATAGTATATTAAAACTTTTATGTAAATAAATTGTAAAATTTTTAGATAAATAATTAATGGATTTAAATGGTTAAATGGATTAAATATCTGCATAAAATTGTGATTTATTTTTATCATTATATGATTTTTCTTTTAAATGCGATTTAATAGAAATATCCGCAATGTTCTTTTTCCTTTTCTTTCTTTTTCTGTTCTTTTCTTTTTTTTTTTTTTAAGATGATAACCCGTCTTCTTTCTTTATTTATTGAAAGTTAATATTTAAGTTATCTAAAATTAAGCTTTTAAAATGAGAAACATGTTTTTTTTTTTTTAATATGTATCCACATTACATTAATCATGACTTTCTAAATTCCAATATAACTTCTTACAGATTGATTAAGGTTTGTTTTATTTATTTTTTAAGATAAGAAACATTAATATAACACTTGAAATTCTATAATTAAAAGGTTTAGGGATATAATTAGCGTAAGCTAAATTATATTACACTCTGAGACAATTGAATTTAAATTTTAATGGTGTGTAGTGTTAGGGTTAAAGCCAGTTGACTAAAAGAGGGTCCTAGACCTGAGTGGTGTAGTCTTTCTAAGTGTTACATAGCCCTTTTTATTTGAGTTTTGGAGAAAACCATAGTAATCTCCAAATGTATATGTCGGCGAAAGCGATCTGGTATCGAACTTGCCAATTTCCGTCTACTAGCTTCCAGGTATTTAAATTTTTGTATTCCATTGATCAGAACATTGCAGAATTTTGCAATTGTATTTATAAAACTTTAATTTTTGAGACAATTTTATGCAATGTTTTCCATAGTGTTGAATTTGAGATTCGCCATCATTAATATATATATCCGAAATTTCGTTTTACACCCCATTTTATTAATGTTTGTTTGCATGTTTGAATAATAAATAATATTAAAGTTAAATTACGCATCATACGATGGATCGGGCCCCACCTGTGAAAATTTGCACGAGCCGCCACTGTGAATATCACTTTTTAGTTACATGTTTAATATTAATTTTTAAATTTTTAACTAGGTTTTGAATTTTTATTTTGACAGTTAAATTAAACGTAACTCACTTAGAATCCATTTCATTTACATTTATATTTTAGCTAAATAATGGTATGAAATTAAATTCATTTTTACAAAGCTATAATATTACTTTTAAATATCTGCACGTTCATAAACTATTACTTTTCCCTACGCTTGCACACACATTTATATCTGCGCTTTTTAGTTGCAACATTCACTCTGTAGATCAACCTCGTTCCAGTCAAGGAAAAAATAAAATCCCTTGCTCTCGCAAAATGTGGCTCCCCTAAGAGGGGTACACAATTCTAGATGAGCATTTAAAGAAAGCAAATTTGTATAAAATTCCCTAAAGGAGGTGGCTCTTCAGAAAAATGTTAATAATAATAGTAAAAAAACGATTTTGATGAAATTCTAGCAAAAGCAGAAATAACTAAAAAAAACAAAAACTAATAGTCTTCCATAATAAATTTAGTATGAAGGACTATTAGTTTTTTTTTCCTTTTCGAATCATAACATCACTTTCAAATTATTCAATTATATTTTCGATAAATTTTCGATTTCGATAAATGTCCAACTATCGTATAACTTGAATCGTAAAAATCCGTAGATTGAGACTAATAGCCTTCCGTACTACTAATAATATTTTTCTTAATTAAAAATATATCTCTGTTCTTTTCTAAAGAATAATATGTAGGAATAAATGTAGGAAAACTAAATATACAGGGTGGCCATAAAATATGTGATGTGACCAAGCAGAAACAAGTTATCCCTGAGGAATTTGATATCCGTAAGAAAATGGACCATGGGAATACGATTGTTAGGTTTAAAAAGGCAGTTCAAATTTCAGCTACAAGGTGAAACTCAGCACTGGTTGTTGAACAAACACGCACGCTAATAGAAATTTATGATAAGAGGCACTTATTAACTGAATACTTCTATGAGGCTGTAATAAATATGCGATTTATGTGTAATACTAATGCAACTAAAACCGGTGAAATGTATGCAGTATCAGATTTCAGCTTGGCCATCAGAAATTTCAGTATTTTCTAAAATCTTCCAAGGTATCCTATGATCCATTTCATGCCGATATCAAATTTGAAAGCGATATCTTAATTATATCTAGTACTAGCTCGTTTTGCATCGGGGTATTTACTTATAAAAAAAAAAAAAATTATGCATATGATTTAAATGATAATGAAATTAAAATAATGCATTTTATCTTTCAAATTGTTTTAGGATATTTTTTTATGTATTATTTTCTTTTTTATGCAGAAGGAAATACGTAAAATATTGAAAATACGATATCGCTGGTAGAATGAAAATGATTGGAAAAAGATATGTGGCATTTAATGCCCTAATTATCAAAATGAAAGCATTATTTATGAATGAAATTATTTAAATATTTGAAAAAATAAGCAGCTTACTGCAGTCAGAACCGGTATATTAATATTTCATAATTCGAAATACACTACCGAGGAATAAAAGAGCGGATACCTTCGATTTCCGACGTTTTCTCAAATATTTAGAAAAATAAAAAATAAAATTATACCGAAATTTAGGGGGGCAAAGAAAATGCTCTACCTCATATATTTTTTGCCTCCTAGACAAACCTCTCGCTAAAATATATATGTGGTCTAACATGTTTTTTGTTGTTATCCCTGAAGTATCAGAATAATTCGTGAAGTATTTATACAAGACTTTTAACGGTATTAAAACATTGCTTACATTTTCTTTCAGTATGTTATCAGTTAAATGGGATCGAAAACTGAATTATTGTGTTAGCTTCAAAACGTCTTCATGAAATCTTTTAAAATGTTATCAAGAAGTGAGATGTTCAAAATTTGAAGAATACAGATAAGGAATCCGTAACCTTTGTTTCTCATTCGAAATTATTTCGTAACAAGTCTTTTGTTTTTGTGCCTATTGACATGTCATAGATTGTAGAGGTGTGTGACATTCTTATTGAATCAACACTTTTAAGAAACGATGATAACGATATTTTTAGATCAAGAGTTATTTCCTTTATGATTACTAAGAAATTGCAAAAGAAGTCAAACATTCTTAAAGTTATTACCTTTAATATTCGTTAAGAAGTAAAAAAACACAGGAAAAATTCGTTTTATGACATTAATAATATTTTAATAGTTTCGTTGTGACGAATACTTCTCTCTCTCTCTCTCTCTCTCTCTCTCTCTCTCTCTCTCTCTCTCTCTCTCTCTTACTTTCTCATAGTAGAGAAACAATTATTTTGAGATCGAATTTTAGAACACGTTCTTTGCTATAATTACATGTTTTGAATTTCGCCGAGTAATAAAATCGGTTATTGGTGATTGGTCTGTTGGTATTTGTTAGCAGATAACAGAAAAAAGAATATTAGCATCTAAATACGGTATTTTAAATCTGTATTATACGATGATATTACTTAAAATATTTATTGTAATCGGACAAATAATCCGTACACAGGCACATGTAGAAACTTACTATTCACTTATGTATATATATATATATACATATATATATATATATATATATTCTATTTTTATAAATAAATAGTACCATAACTTTTATTTTCTTTCTTTTTTCAATAGAGATTTACTTTTTAGAAAGAATCATTTTGAAAATAACTTAATATATATTTTTTTTAATAATTTAAATATTAATAACTTTCTTCTAATTCTATATGCATATATAATTATACATAATTTTAAATATATTCAACGATATAGATGTAAATTCGATATTATTAAAAATTGGCTTGAGCTTAAATCTGTTTAGTGATGCAGATGTGAAATCAATATTTCTCGATGATTCGACACATCCCCCAATCCTAAACACAACGACAATAAATACACAGTTTATAAAGTAAATTTTCAGTTTCATCAAAATTAATATAATTATTGTAATTCCAATGAAAATCACGATAAAAAACGCTCGACTATCTACGAAAATTATCTTAGTTTGAGAGAATATCTACACATTCGAAATAGTCCCTGTCAGATAAAGAAATTAATATAAAATAAAGAATATTATATAATACTAAGGAATAATTTACACGAGATAAAACGTTCTATTTTGTAAATATTTTTAGAACAGGGATAAAATATCGCTACTTTTTGTATCACTATTCAGTAATCTCTTCCATCTCTATCACCATTTTTATATAATCTTCTTATATTTTATCAATAACATCTGCTTTGTTACAAGACGTGGGAGACATGTCTTAGAATGTCCAGATTTCAGAAATCGCTTCTGTGAGATGAAAGTAAAATAAATAAATAAATAAAACACCAAATATAATGTAACATTTTGTCAATATAGTTAGCACAGAGCCAAAACATCGTATTTTTTTTTTAATCATTAATCGAAAATCTTTCTCACAACCGTGAAGTGTAACGTGCTCTTCTTACATTTTATCAATTGGATCTACTACGTTTGAAGACGTCTAGCCGTGAACACCTAATTAGGTAATCATGCAATGCAAGCCTAACGCAATATCCAAGCACCTTCTATGGAAAATCGTGATCTATCGTTGTCTATCAGAGAAAGATCTCCAAGAAGGATCCTAATATTCGAAAAGAAAAAGAAAAAGGTGACTTATCATGAATGTGATGAAGTTAGTTATAGCAGTTGAGTTTACGATAAGATAATGTGGCAAGGTGAAATCGCGAGAATTAGTTATCAGAAGATAAATTCTGATTTATTTTTAGATTATATTTTATGTGCCATTTTCCGGCTTATTAAAGTTATTATAAAAGCACTCTTTAAAAGGGAGCACAAGTTCCTGTGTTTGAGATAATACCAAAATGGATACATACAATGTTAAGTTACATGATTTATAAAATGTTCAAATTAAAGCAAAAATCATTTAGTAGCTGTTAAGTTATTAATTTTATTGTAATTAAATATAAAGTCAATGGCGTTGGCGTAATTTTTAAAGTATGTTTGTAAATAAAAATAAATTTTAAGTTATTTTACAGATAGGTATTTAGATATGTGGTATCATATCTGCAAATAGAATATTCAGTTATATTTATTGTTTTCAAGAAAAGCAATAGATATGACAGACTAAATCCATAATAGATCATCGTCATCATCGTCGTAGTCGTCATTATCATCATTATTATTTTTTACTAATTCCTCTTACTTATTACCTCTTGAAAGAGTAATTTTAAGTGTGAATTACAAAAATCTACATTTTATAAAGTAGTATTCAAACTCTTATGTTAAAATACCACTCAAATCTCACTTATAAGTTTTTATGAAATATAAGCATTGAAATTCATGTTATTTTAAAATGTATTTGTTGTCTCTTTTTCTGTTAAATTGTTAATAGATTTGAGAACATATTATTTTAGATAACCTAATTTATAAGAAAAATCTAAATTATTATATTAGGAATCACTTAAATTTTACAAATATTTTATTATACAATTTAACTCATTTTACTAGTACGCATTTGCTACTTCATGTATTGCTGTATTGCTAACAAATTTAAATTTGTATTACGATAACATATTTTATGACGCATTTTAACTAAGATAATTTTTAAGCTCGTACATAATTTTTCAAAGGAATTCAACAAATATGTTTTATGCTAGCAATGATAAATTAATTGTATCAAATATCTTGCTTCATCAAAAAATGTAAGTAATTTTGATACTAAATATAATCACCCATAAGATTGACAAAAGTATAAAAATTTTAAACTTTATACAAAAAAATTATATTAAAACGAAATACCAAAATTGAAATGACAAAAGCATCATAATATATAAATAAGTAATACAATTATTTCATCCTTAACTTATAACAAAAGAAACTGGTCTTTATCACTAACATTGGTATGTAAAGCCTTATTTGACGTACGAGAAATACATATCACGAAATACAAACTTCTATTTACAACTTTGTTAATTGTACCTTATTGCCGAAAGACAAAATTATATAAAATATGAAAAATTGCATCCCTGTATAATATAGTGATCTAACTATAATGTTAGAAAATTATATAAATTTATATATATATATATATATATATATATATTTTTTTTTTTTAATAGACTAAACCACCAATTTTCGTTTAAATATATTATAAGGTTAATATATATATATATATACAGTTCTTGTAAATGTAAATTATGTATATTTAACAGTTGCAAGAATATTTTAAGCTAACTGTACTTTTATTTTAATTATTATATTAGTCTATAACAGTTCATATAACGAAAATTCTTCTTTACTAAATTAGCATTAAAAAGGGAGAAAGGAAAAAAAAATATTTTGAAAAATGTTACATTACATTTTTAAAATAAATTTTTTGAAAAATTTGTAAAAAAGTTATTGTCTGTAGTTCATGCATAATTCACATAAAATATAGTTCTTTTCCTTTCTTTCTTTTTACCCACTTTTATGTTTTTTATTTTGTTGATAGGTCACAGTTAAGAGGACTTGACACCTTTGACTCCGCATCACTGTAGGTTTCAAGGCTTATAATTTCCATTTAATGTTTATAAATTGAACTACACCCCGCGTCAAAAAGATAGGTACAAAGGGTTTTTCTTTGATTTTTCATAAAATAACATTATCTAAATTGTGCTTATCATTTATTATTATCATAAAATAACACTATTCCCGGACTAATTTTTGTTTTAAGACTAATTTAGAAAAATTTTAAGACTAATTTTTTTCTAATTTAAGAGAACACACCGCGACAAAAAGATAGAAACAAAAGGTTTTTTTTTTTTTTTTTTTTTTTTTATGAATATTTTGAAATATGATAATATTTTGTTATGTTTGTTTTGATATGATTATGTTTTGTTGTGATCAGCACAATTTAGATAATGTTATTTTATGAAAAATTAAAAAAAACCCATTGTTCCTATCGTTTTGTCGCGGAGTGTTCTCTTAAATTAGAAAATTTTTAGTCTTAAAACTTTTCTAAATTAGTCTTAAAACAAAAATTAGTCCAGGAATAGTGCTATTTTATGATAATAATAAATGATAAACACAATTTAGAATGTTATTTTATGCAAAATCAAAGAAAAAACCCTTTGTACCTATCTTTTTGTCGCGGGGTGTATATTAGGTTTGTTCAATAAACTATACATCCAGAAACCAATTCTCATGGAATTCTCACCAATTCACTTGAAATCTTTAAATTACGTTTTCTCAGTTTGTATTTTTTCATGAATTCATGATCTTCAAAATTCTAAAACTTCTACAGATACTTAAGAAAAGACTTTATACTCTTTTTATATGTTGAAAAGAACCTACTTAAAAGAATAATTTATTTTGTTTTATTTATTTTATTTATCTAAAGAAAAGCACACTACAGAAACATCCAATTACAGTGTTGCTTGAATAAAACTATAATACAATACATCAAATATAGACAAAAATAAATAAATAAATAAATAAATAATAATAATAATAATAATAAATAATAATAATAATAATTAAATAAATGTTATGAATTTAAAAGTTCAAAACACTTAGCCTTAAAAACAGTAAAAGACATGTTAAAAATATCTAAATCCACAGAAAGCTCATTAAAAATTTTGTAAAATTTATAAAATGAAAAATTACCAATATAATTATATTTTACAAATAGAGTGACAAATAAATGATTATTTCTAAGAGACTTGATTGGCACATTAATTTGAATGCAGTTAAGAATATCACTGCAATCAATCATATTATTTATAACTTTACAAAAAAAAAAGAAGAAGAAGAAGAAGAAACAAAAAAGGTCACGACGAGATTTTAAACTAGGATTATAAATACTTCGCAGGTACGAGGAAGAAATGACATGAGTACAAATAAAATTACTTTTAAAATATAAATAACGTGCAAATTTACTTTGAACCTGCTCTAGAATTTTGATTTTATTTTCATAAAAGGGATCCCAAATAAGACTACAATACTGCAGATTGGAGCGAACTAAACTGAAGTATAGGACTTTTAACGCATGCTGATTAGAAAAATCTTTAGTTTTATGCTTAAGAAACCCAAATTTTTTATATGCTTTTTTATATGCTCAAGTTTGACATCAAACGTAACACCCAAATCAATAACAGAGTCCGATCGAAATAAAGGAAGATTATTAATTTGATAAAAATACATTAAAGCATGAGAATTACGAGAATAACTCAGGATACTACATTTGTTAATATTCAGGCATAATTTGTTTTCAATGCACCACTGATACAAACGATCAAGATCACTTTGTAAAAGAGCAGCATCAGTAAAAGAACAAACTTGCTTGAATAATTTCAAATCATCAGCAAACAATAAATATCCAGAAAATTTGAAAATAGAACACAGATCATTAATAAACAAAATAAAAAGCAGGAGGAAAGGATTCTGAAATTTATTAATCTGCTTTTTTTTTTTTTTTTTTTTTTTTTTTTTTTTTTTTTTGGGGGGGGGGGGGGAGTGCATGTCTGTAAAAATATGACAAAATAAAATTATATATATATATATATATATATAAGTGACTCCTAATGTTTCATGTTGTTAAATTCTGACATTATGAGCATTTATTATCATTCATGTCGGCGTAAGTAATTTAAATTGTTTTTGTCTCTTATTGGTTCTTAATCTGTATCGCAACAATTTTGTGTCAGTCTTTCCTATTAGTTAAAATCAGTTCTATTATTTTGTGTTGGTATTGTTTTGTATCTATTAATTTCTAAATTTTAAGATTAAATTTTATTACGATATCTATCATTTATATATATATATATATATATATAAAAGATTATTATTTTTGTTGTTGTTATTGTTATTTTTTCTTTGAAAGCAATTTCAAAATATGTGCCTAATTCTTTTAAGTAGGTTCTTCAAAACATAAAGAAAAAAAATAAAGATTTCAAATATTTAAAAATATATCTCAAAAACTGTAATAACTGTTGCCAAAATACATATATTGTTAAACAGACCTAATAAAAATAAATATTAAAAAGGAATAAAAGTTTTTATATGAAACATTCAGTGGTGCCAAGTGCCAATTCAAAGGTGCCAAGTCCCCTTAAATTAAAAAACAAATACATCTTGTAGTGTAACGAATTTCGCCAAATACTGTGGAGATCGAATTTCTTCACTCAAAGAATAATACTCCATACCACTCGACTGCTGAGCGTTTCCTATCGAGCAGCACGTTTACTGAGAAAATTGAAGGTGGCAGATTGATAAATTGGTCATGCTTTACTTTAATTTATCCAGCTTTTCCGGTTTAAATGTGATCATGATTGGATCGTCAGACATATAAAGTGCTTTCTAAAAGAAAACATTCGATAACAATAATATTTTAAAGCACCAAGTGATATTTGTGTTTGAACAATCAGAAATTATATGCACTTAAAATGTTCAATGAAATTGAATTATTAATTACAAGAGAAATAATGAAAAATGTAGGATACAAAAACATATTTTCATAAATTTTTTGGGTAATTATTATTATTATTATTATTATTATTAAAGTTTTCCCAAGATATATTTTTTTAAGGAGATAGAGATCAGTATAAAACTTTTTTTTAAATAAAAGTCTTAGAATTATAAAAAATTTCATGCATATGCATTAAAATACAACAATATTAAGTATACCAAATTTTATCGAACAAGCATTACATTTATTAACATAAAATTCGAAATTTTAATTTAAATTCATTTGAAGTTTTTTTTAAAATGCTCCCTGTTAATTAAGTTTTATATTCTATATTATTATAGTTTAACAATGTACCCTGAACATATTTGAGATTAACGTTATAAATCCAGTTATATATATATATATATATATATATATATTACTAAAAATTTGCATTAAATTTCCGCATTCAAAGATAAAATATATTTTAAAAATTAACTTACCAATTAATCTACAATGTAATAAATGAATATCTTTAGAATATGTATTATTAAAGTATAATAATGTGAAATCTAAAACTTAATTAGCAGGAACATCTTGTAAATTTTCAATAATTTTATGAGAACATTAACAATAATAATTCCATTTTAATTATTTTTTATTTATTTATTTCGGAAAAGTTTAATATACTTAATATTGTTATATTTCAATACACATGTATGCTAATTTTTATGACTCTAAGACAGTAATAAATAAATAAATAAATAAAAAGAGAGAAAGAGAGAGGTTTTTATTTTCTTATCCACTCAAAGAGATAGTGGTTGTTTAAAATGAAATATTTTTATTTAATTTTTTTTTAACTTCTTAACATTTTAACATTTTGTGAAAATTATTTTGTATTTAAAACAACTACACAGGGTTAATGATTATTGGAGATACTAATATTCATAAAAAGTAATCCAAATATTATGGTGAAGACAAATCCGCTTGCCCTTGTTGAAATAGTGTTTTGAAAAAGTTACTTCCGTTAATTTAGTAAAAATATTTTATTCTCTAATGTATATTACATAATAAATAATTGTTTTTGAATCATAAATGAAACATAAAAATAAAATGAGAACTTTTTTTTTTTTTTTTTTTTGACACCTTTCGTCTTAAAAAATTTATAGTTAATTCCGTCGCAATTAAGTTACTGTAAAAACTGCTGTGTAAAAGGTTTATCTCTTTAAATAAGTAATATTTATGCCTAAAATTTACAAAGTACTGACCAAAAATTAAAAGGAGATTCTAAAATTGCTTCATGAATCTTAATTTACAATAATAATTTGTTTAGTTTTAATTTTTTGTTTAGACTTAGAATTTGAATATTTCAGAATTTTATAATTTAAATAAAAGCGGATAAAATAAAAGAATCACAGATAAAAATTAATTTTCAAAATCATCGCATAAATATTTCACATTCGTTATTTTGTACCATAAATTCAGAAGAGTTATTCCTGTAAGGTAAGTCATGAGTTATAGATCCTTATTGTCGTTAATGTTTAAATTAGATTTTTTATTCCTCTATTTTGGTTTTATTTCTATTAATTATTCCGCTACAAAAATCATTATATCTCAGAATCGTTTAAAGAAAAATCTTATTCACATTATTTATACCCTATTAGTTCCCCATTCATATGTTTGTTCTCTTAAAGTTTACGTATCTGCAAAGATTTTTAAGAACAAAATTGTCTAATGAGATCATATTTATTTATTTTATTTTATTTTTATCTATTTATCTATTTAATGTTATTTATTTATTTATTTATATTCTTTAGCAGTGACTAACTAAATCCACTCACAAGATGCACTATACGTTTGAAGGGATAAATAAATAATAATAATATAAAATGTAAAATAATTTAACTGTTCAACTACTAAACAAATTAATCTAACTAAAAATCCGACAAATGCGCACACTGGCCAATGAATTAGAAACCTTTAAATTAATATTTTATTGAACCTTCTTTTGCACATCGGACCTCCCTTTGCATAAATAACAGCCAGTATTCACGTGGGCAGCGATTCTACAAGCTTCTGGGGTGCATTTATGTCCAGATTTTACCATACATTGGCTACACAGACTTTAAGATCCTGTAAATTGGATGGAAGAGGAGATTGTTGACGGATACTTTTTTCCAACATGTCCCAAAAATTTTCTATTGGATTAAGATCCGGGCTTTGCGGCATCTAGGGAAACAGTTAAGCCGCTATCAAACGAAGAATCATACGATAGTCTTTAGCACAAAATACCTCATAAACAGGTTTCTCATGCGGGAAACGATCCAAATATGCCGTTTGATACAAATTGCAGAACGTATGTTCGTTAATCACGCATTTTCGACTGTTTAAATCACATACGGTAGTCTTTAGAACGAAATCCTCCAATCAGAGTATCACGATTACAGAACACCCTCTATTCTTTTCCCTTTTAAACATCCTTGGGAGGGAATAATAGCCAAATGTTGGGTCCGTTGTTTACATTTCTGGATATCGTTCTTCCGTTTACGCTTAAAAACAACCCTACTGAAGTCGTTTGGTCGCTTTTGAGCAGCAATAGGAATAGCTTATATTTTAGAATACATCCGTCTGATAGCACCTTTAGAAGTCAGACTGATGTTCACTGAACCAATCTCGAACGATTTTGCCACGATGTATGGCCGCAATATCGAGCACAAAGTATCCGTTAACTTCGGAGTAAAAATGTAACATTGAGGGGTATACTTAGTCTATCGATATATTCAGGTGTTACATGGCTTTTTGATTATCCTCAAGTAACACCAGGGGACCACTTCCATACAAGCAGAACATGTATTTGTAGAAACTCTTACAGGTTTATAATTCATTGGCCAGTGTGTGTATATAGACGGACAACACGTCGATTTCTTTTTTGGATTTCTCAAACCTTAAAAAAAAAAAAAAAAAGCAAAAACGGCAGAAAAAGAAAACGAAATGGAAAATTTTCACGGATAGCGAAGTTCCCTATTATTATAGTATGTCGGGGAATTAAATAGTCAATTGTATACGTTTTTAAGGTAAATCGATTTTTTTAAAAATATTCATTTATCAATAGATGATAAAAAAAAAAGATATTTATAATGAATAACCTGAAAAAATAGAATAGCATAAAATCTACTAAAGTGCTTTTATTCTGAATTTTCAACAAATTATTGCATAGCATATCAATTATTACATTTTATGCATTAAAATAAAGTACTAAATGAATGAAATAGAAAGTCTTTTTTTCATTCAATTCTGATTCAAATTTCTAATGAAATAAAATTAAAAATTACCACCTACTTCTTTTTTCATAATTTATAGTAAACAGATAAAATGAAATATTGTGGTATATTTCAAAATACTTTCATTTTTTATGCTTAAAAATGTAATTTAAAAAAATTTTACATGAAACTTACAAACATTTAATTAGTTAATTTTAAGATGTGATTAAATCTCATTCCATTCCATGAAATAAAACTTAATAAATAAAATAATACATCAATCTGTATAATAATATTGAATTAATCAAATAGTTTATTAGTTCTTTTTATTACTTCGGAATAAACTGATAAAATAAGCAGTCCAATATACATATACCATAGTAATATAAAATTACTTTCTAAATTAGTCGTTACATTTAAAACTTCCAACAAAATTACATATAAGAATATTTTTTTAATTTATTTAATATTTAAAAGTAAACTGATAAACTATAATTACACCGTCTAATGCACACTATGTTAAAAAATTATATTGGTTTTCAATTCTCAGTAGCAATTATAATTAGTAATTAAAATTATTTTATACTGAAAATTTAGACCTTTTTTAAGTTAAAAGAAATTTACAATTTATAAATAGCTATAAAAAAAATTTTAATTTTAATGACTCAAAAAATTTTCTGACAATAAAAAATGTACGATAGGACATTCAAAATGAGTAATTTGTCTTTTATTTTTAATTGCAAAATACTTACATATTCAATATTTTACAGAAATTATTTTTAAAAGTTCTTTCATACATTACATACATTAAAAGATACCAAAAATAAAATATAAAAGTTATAATTAGGCAATGAAGTATATTAATTTTCAAGAACAGCAGATATGCCCCCCCCCCAAAAAAAAAAAAAAAAGAGAGAGAGAGAGAGAAAAAAATTTTAAAGTGTCTATCATTTAATATTTTTACATATATATTTTCTCATTTATTCAAAAATAAAACATGTTTGTGTAGCTGCACATTTTTAATATTTATTTCAAGATGATTTATTGTAAATCTTATATATATAATAATAATAATATATTAATTTGTTCTCTTGATATATTTATTCACGTTATAAATATCAATTTTGAGGTACAATTATCCACATTTTTCCATTAAAGCTTCAGTAATAAATTTTTGCTTTTGAATATTATAATTGTTAATATATGTATCTTTCACTAAACATTATGGAATATACTGGAAAATGTTACAAAACAACAATAATTATAATAATTTTGTAGTTTAAGACACCAAGGTTTTGGACAGTACGGTAAAAACCATGGTTTATACAGTGGTTTTTACCATAGTGTCCGAAACCTTGCCAACCCTGATTAAAAATAAAAAATTATGATTATAAATAAAGTGATGAAATAAAGCTGTGTGAGAAGTGCTCCATTTTAAACATTAAACTATGTAATGAATGAAACTTAAGATTATTAAGCAATTCTTTTATTATACTACAAAATAAACCCATAAAACAAAACTGCGCAAATATACAGCGAGAAGAGTAACCCCTCCCCCCCCCCCCCACTTTTCTGAAAACTTTTTTTTTTTTTTTTTTTTCTGATTTTTTAAACTATTCACGAATTTACAAAATTATTTACTGCCTCTGTTTTAAACTTTTCATCAATAAATTTATCAGATTATTATTTTTTATACGCTAAATAAATAAATAAATAAATAAAATACAATAAAATACAATATTAATAAAAAACGTTAAAAAAAAAAGAAAAAAAAAAAAAAAAAAAAAAAAAGAAAACTCTTTTAAATAGTTTTGATTTTTGACTTCAAATCTCCAATTAACCAATAAATGATTAAAAATGTGAAAGATTTCTTCTTTATATTTCAATCAAGAAAAAAAAAATGTAAGATTTTATCAAAAGTTTTCATTTTAAACTTTTAATCAATTTATCAAGTCCTTTTAACTTAAGAGCAAATTTCCTTTTCCTCTATTTGAAAATAAACTGATAAAACACAGTAATATATAACATTTATAAACGCTTCCATTGCACATTTTCAGTCATTTATATTTAAGAATATAAAATTATTCTTTTTATACGTCGAAGAAAACTGATAAAATCAAGTCTAATAACAATTTCTAAATGTTGTTTTTTTCTCCCTCCTTCAAACCTTCATAAGCGTTGTATTATCACTTTTGACTTTAAAAGGGTAAAACATTATTAGAATTCTACAAGCGTTTCTGTGTTTATCACATGATTCCCATTAACTCTAATTACTTGTGAACGAAAGGTATTATTACATGACACATTTGTAATTCATTGACAGTCACTTAATGGTTTAGACAAACCACCTTCTTAGTAGGTTGCACAGAGTTAGCTATATTTTTTTTCGTTTCAACATCAAATTTATCAAAGATAAATTTTAAGAATGCCTTACTCTGTGACCTTTTTCTCCCGATTGTTGACAAATTTACAACTTAAAATGTCTTATCTCATTCAGTCTGTATCAAAACTTTTAAAAATGGTACGTGATGCGAATTTAATTGGTACACTTTATGAAACTAATATTTCACGAAGTACCATGAAGAAGTTTATCAGGACAATCAAGTTATATCTGCACAAATCCATTTAAGTTTTTGTTCCGTTTTTCTTTTTGCGAAATATTCTTTACATATTCAGATATTATAAAATTGTTATATCAAGCTGATATATCAGGATTTTGTTAAGTAGACATTTATCCTTTAAAAGGAAGGACAAAATACTGAAATTGTCATTATAAATTCATGCTTTAAAAAAAAAAAATCCATTTAAGTTTTTTTTTCTATTTTTCTGATCACGAAATATTTTTTATGTATTCAGATTTATAAAATGATTATATCAAGCTGGTATAACAGATTTTTTTTTTTTTTAAATGGACATTTATCTTCTAAAAGAAAAAACACAAAATATTGAAATTTTCATTATAAATTCCGGCTAGGAAAAAAAAATCAACTATATACTAGGAAAAAGTATATGAAATGATATATCCAATGAAAAGCTACCTTTTAAAAAATTCATGGATTATGCGAAATCGTAAATCTTGAAGTAAAAACTTCAGAGTAAAAACATTATGTATAGAGATTTTTAAGCACTTGCATTGAATAAAAATATCCGTATGGGGAAAAAAAAAAGGCGTTATTGTAATTTTCCTTGCAAATTTTGTTTTATTTCAGAGAAAATAAATTGTCACACCCTGTTCTTTTTTTTTTTTTTTTTTTTTAATGAGAAAAGACTGTGAGTTTTATTATGAATGAGAATAGCGATATAATACATTTAAAAATTGTCCGATTCATTTTATTCATTTATTTTTATAAATTCATTCATATGTAGGGTGATTAAAGTAAGCCAAGGGACTGCAATTTATTATATTTTTGTATTATACACACAATCTATAATGGGTCAGTTTATTATTATTATTCATTTATTTTCAAGAATTCATCTGCATATAGATTGAATGAAATCAAGCAAAGGGGATATAATTTATTTATTTATTTATTATTATTATTATTATTTTCATGCAAGCATAGTATCAAAGATTACGTCAATTTATTATTATTTATTTGTCACCATTAAGTCATCTATATAAAGAGGGGTGGAAATAAACTTGTAAAAAAATTTATACATGCATATCGTTCATATAAGTTAGTATAAATAAAATCAAGAGTAATATATATGCTCTGTGGTTGTAGTTCTTGATTCTGAACTGGTCGTCAGGATTTCAACAACAGGAATTTTTTTGTGGAGTATCTAATCCTCAATTGGTTTGAATCCCTGAGTTTTTTTTTTTTTTCCTTTGAAGAATTTTTAATGATGTTAAATAACCAGTTCCCCTAAATCGCGAAGTAGTTTTTCATTCTTACAGATATGCAATAAAATTTGCTCGAACTCGATTAAAAATTAGAAAATATTGATAAAATTAAGCTATCGTTTGACAGCGTAACTAATAACGAAAGGTTCTCCTTCTAAACTATTTGTGAATATATATCAGAAATATTATTATTATTATCACTTTCTCTTACCCATAAGGCAGAGAAAGTATTGTTTTTGTGTCAAATTTTCGAAAGTGAATTTTTGTTATATTTACACGTTTTGAGGTCCCCTGAATCTAAAAATCATGTTTTTAGCGGTTGGTCTGTATGTGTGTCTGTCTGTCATCAGCATATTTCAAAAACAAATTATAGCAGAAAGTTCAAACTTGGTATTCTATATGTGTATCATATAGGGATGCTACACTAAGCTTTTCGTTAAGATCAAGCAAATGGTTTGTATACAGGGACACCCACTGCTAATGAGTTTTTAAACTATACTTTTCTTTTTGTGGAAAATAAAATCACATGGCTTCTGCTGAACTATTACCAAGTCCTTAACTTCTCTTTTATGGCCATTTGAAAATGGAACTTTAATTATAAATGCCTCGTATTTTATTGAATAATGAATATAAATAAAATAAATTAAAGCTTGAAATAAAATAGATACATAATTTAATCTTTTAAAAAGGATTTGATTTATAAATTAACTTACAGGAAATGAAATAGAATCAATAATATATGAAACTGTTAATTTTAAAAGATAATTTCAATCAAAATTATATTCAAACAAATTAATTAATAAGCCAAAACTATTGGTAGATTCTCTTTATTTAACCTATAAAAAATAATGTTGTAATTTAGTAAAATTGTCAAAGAAAAGTTACATATTAACCTGATGCAAATATCTTTAATCGATGATGTTTTCCTCGTTTTCCCACAGTAGTTGCGAAACAACACTCAAGACATAAAGTTTTAAAATTGATTACAAATAAAGCACATGCAGTATTGAAAATCTATTTTCCAATTTTAGTTTTAGTTAGCTTCTCATGTCAACGGTAAAGCCGTTATATATATTTCCAACTAGGCAGGGAGTAATCTAACTGTGTCAGCTCTAGAAAAATTAAAAGAAACAAATTTAATAAACTTTTATGATGCTAATTAGAGATTAAATATTGATTTACGCGTAATTTAGCAATAATTATACTTTAAGCAAATTTCTCATAAACTTACTATGCATTTTCATTTATTTATTTATTTATTTTTAATTATGGCCAGTTATCAAAACTTTTTTTTTTTTTTTTTTTTTTTTTTCTTCTTTTTTTTTTTTTTTTTTTTTCATTATTAGACATGTTAATCTTTTAATGTATATAGTATAATTATTATCTCCAATTGCGGCATGTTTATTATACATAAAGCGTATACATAAAGATCCAAAACATTAAATCAATTAAAAAAAAAAAAAAAAGATGAAGAAGAAGAAGAAGCTTGTGTAAAATATAAGGTTTAAAAAAGATAATTTATATTGGAAGTTATAATTCAGTTGTACAGTAATAAAATAATATATATTTTCATCCAATTGCAATTACTTATATAAAAAGGCAGAAGGATTGTTGCATTTAATTTGTATTAATTTGCAATCTTTTTTTTTTTTTTTTCCATTAAATTTTCAGTTTCTTCATTGTAGAGTTGTCAACTATTCTTAAAAACCTAATCATACTATTAAACACATAGTAATCAATCTATAAATTTCGTTGTTGCTTCATAGTTTCATTATTCTTTATCTGCTATGAAATTTTGCTTTTTTTAATCCATATGACTCCTATTCTGGTCTTGGCAGGCTGGGGGAGTGTTTCCGGTGTGAAACTAGTTTAACCCCACATGCAAGTCACAAGTCTTGCTGCTTGCCTCCTTCCTTTCTTTCTTAAGTTTCTTAAATCAATTTAACATAAATTTTGATTTAGTTTATGTTTTTCTGTTAAGATTTTGTTGAGTTAGTTTATTGTTTCGTTTGTTATGCAGGCTGTTAATTAATAAATTTGGTTTCTTTAAATATGTGTATTTCGTCCCCTGATGAATTTTTTTTTACCTTTCTGAGCTTCTCCTGCATAAAGAAATTTTTCATTCTTATTGGTCTTTGTGGTTTCAGTGATCTTGCATCTGTTGCTTGGCTTCTATTACGCTTAATAAATCATTATTATGTATGTATATATATATATATATATATATATATATGTATATATATACATATGAACGCAAGTGAACGATTCGAACCCAAATTGCGCTGGCCCTCATTGGCCTAACCTTTCCGTGTTTATCACTGAAACCGAATTCTATATGGACTGGTCCTTAGAAAGACCCCTACGGGAGGTCCACTACCCAAGCCTAACTGCTCACGAAGTGAGTTGTCTGCCTTACACCAATAATCTTTGTGAGCAATCAAATTTTTTCGTTATTCTTAAAAAATGTCTTGATTTTTTTTTTTTTTTTTTCTGCATGTGGATAGCATATCATTGTTTCGCTTTTCGTTATTTATTATACATGTAAATGTTGGCTCTATCATGGCACAGAAAATGAGAATTTTAGGTTTTGAAATCTCTTCAATTTTCGAATGTGTCTATATTAGCATTTTTTTTTTTTTTTTTTCCCTTGCTTCACCGATGGGAAGAAAGTATGTTGGCTTTTTTCAACACATTTATGTTTTAATTTCTATTTTATTTGGTTGATTTTGAATTTTTGGGGGTTTTATTTAGTAAAAAATACTCATATTACTCTTCACATTGTTATTATTGTAATGTATGGTTCAGACATGCGCTTGGGTTTGCATATTGAAAAAAAATTCCGTTTTTACGTTCCATTGCTTAAGAATTTCCATTAGCGTAATTAATGATTGATGGATTTATTTTAAATGTCATTATTAATTTAGTTTAATGTTTAGTTATGATTAGTTATGAAACATATATACAGTTATAATACTTATATACCATACTTGCCAACCTAACCCGGAAGATTGCTAGTCCCGCCCCTTTCCGCCTATTTTTACCATGTTTTTATTTTAACTTCGATTCTTGTTTGTTTGTGGGTTTGTGTGTTTGTCAGGGACAAATCTTGCAATCGATTTTTAACAAACTTCCCGACTATCTAGATATTTGAAATTTTCAGGACAGCTCACAGCACGGTGACAATACATTTCTCTAATAATTTTAGTCAACTATTTCAATCCCGCTGCCTTCGGCAGCGCTTATATAATTCGACAGAACATTTATTTAACTAACTTCCCGACTTGCTAGACATTTGAAATTTTCAGAATAGTTCAGAACACGGTGAAAATGCATTTTTTTTAATACCTTTAGCCAACTGTTTCGGGTTCCTGCTGCCTTCGGCTGCGTTATCAGTATTAAGCTTGCAATCGATTTTTCAATAACTTTCCGACTATCTGGACATTTGAAACTTTCAGGCAGTTCATAACACGGTGACATTACATTTTTCTAATAATTTTAGTCAACTGTTTCAGGTCCCTACTGCCTTCGGCAGCGATCATATGATGCAACAGAAAATTTATGTAACTAACTTCCCGAGTAGCTAGACATTTGAAACTTTCGGAATAGTTCAGAATATGGTGAAAATGCTTTTTAAAAATATTTTTATCCAATTGCTTCGGGACCCTGCTGCCTTCGGCAGCGGTACCAGTACAAAGCTTGCAATCAACTTTTAACTAACTTCCCGGCTAGATAGCCATTTGAAACTTTTATAATAGCTCAAAAGACGATAGCAAGGAATTTTTTTAATACTTTTATCCAATTGCTGGGGTTCCGGCTGCCTTCAGTAGCGTTTATATGATTCAACAGAAAATTTAAAAACATGGTTTATAAAAAATTTTTTATCTTATAATTATTTTCTCACTAGGCTTTATTTAGAGTACTTTTCTTCTTATTTAATCGTAAATATATTTGAAGAGAATTACTCTAAAAATTAATTGGTATACAAAAAGGGGCGGGAACTAACAATCTTCCGGGTTAGGTTGGTAAGTATGTATACATGCTCATAAAATTTTTCTTGAGTTTTTCTTCTCCCCCCCCCCCCCTTCCTCATTTGGCTACTTTTATTCATAGTAGTGAGTAAAATTTATAACCAGACTATAATAAGTAGAATCACTGATACAAATAATTTCGAAGTAAATATTTTTTACTAATATTTTTTCTTATCAACTAAGTTATGAGAACGGATGTTGATTGTTAAAGGATAAGTGCTTACATATCTTCCGTGAAATATTAGATTGAAATTCAGTTCAAATATTTTCTAAATTGATTTCGAAAAACTGATTTGCTTATCATCTAAGTCATGGGAACGGAACTCTGTTGTTATATAAGGAGTGCCTGTATATCTTTCATAAATTATTATGTTAAAATTTATTTCATATATTTTCTTAATAGATTTCTAGAGTTATTTGATTGTCGACAAAATCGTGAGAGCGGAACTTAGTTGTCAAGTGAGAAGTGCCTGTATAACATTCATTCTAGAAGAGAAATATTTAAAGATATTATTTAATAATTTAAAAGAATAAAATATTTTATATTTACAACTTACTGTAGATTAAAGTTCATAAGTTTATTGCACTAACCCAACCGCTGCTTTATGCATTTATTTTGTGTTAATTTCATGCATATATATATATATATATATATTTGGCTGGATCAGTTCTTTGTGTTTTTCTTTTATACCTGAAATTATTTTTTATGTATTTCATGTAATTATTTCATGCATATATCTTTTGATATTTATTCTCATTAGAATATCAAAATCTTCAAAGGTAGAATTTAAATTTTACATTGTCTTTCAATTTCAGGATAAAGTTTTTAATAATTCGTTTACGGAATTTAAAATTTATAAATATATGAAATTTCAAGTTTCATTACGAAATGTTTTTCTTATCGTTTTTCCTGTTATTATCAAGTTTCACAGTAAATATTTTAAACATTGTTATTAAATACCTTAAACATTACTATGTGATTTTCATTAATTTAAAGTGTTTCTATATATAAAATATGTAACATGAAATTAAAATTAAAAAAATATATATGAATTCTGTCGCAGAATTTTTTTTAACAAAATATGTATTCCTGTGAGCTTTAACATACATAAATAAAATTCCGAACGATTGATGCAAATGATATTTAAATAGCACCTTACAAAATACCATTGAAGCTTGGAAAATCACAAAGTAAACGAAAAAAAGAAAATAAATAAATAAATAAAAAACAGAGAGCTATCAAAAAATGTAACAAATTTAATATATTTACTGACTTTTTAAGGCTAATTTTATTTCTCATAGAATTTTTTTTTTTTTTTTTATAAACTTTGTACGAAATCTTAATCTATGCTTTAACCCTTTCATTCCCCGTGATGCCAACTGGAATCATAACATTTCAGATTTTTTTTTTTTTTTTTTTTTTTTTCTTGCCATCTAACACTTCCACTGATTCAAAATGAACAATATTAAAATCTATATACATTTTCCCACCGAAAAATAAACGGTTCAGATGATTTCACTATCCTTGTGGATAAATGAAAGTATATTTTACTCTATTCTGATAAGAATATCGGAATCAGTTTCCTGTTTTGGACAATTTAAGTAAATTAACTATTTGAAATGTTATTTATTTTATTTTTAATGTTTATAATTTGTATTTTAATTAACTGCAAGATGTATTTCTTCCAAAATTTTGATATTTTTATTAATTGAAAAGTTACGATTTTAAACGGCATCAGTTGTTATATTAAACATAAATAAACATCTCTCAGTTGCTTTGTTAGCTACATTAATTCGTATTCTGCTTTTACTCCTATTTTTAAAAAAATATTTATATATTTTTCCTTTGAAATAAATTTATGACTAAATATAAGATTTATTGTTTTATAGATGGAAAAAATTGGGAATGAAAGGGTTAAATCTAAATGTAAGGATTTTATGCTTTAAAGGGCAACAACAACAATAAAAAAAAAAAAAAAAAAGTTCAAATTATAATTATTGAACTAATTAGAAACCCTTTATTGAAAAAAGTTATAAAAAATTATATTTAGGTGATACTGGGGTCATAGATTCGCATTTCTAAGAATTTTTTAATATACTTTTAAGGAAGATAGAGTTTTCAGTCAATCGCCGTCTTTCATAATTCTATATGATAATTTGGAAAAATAATCTGAAAAATAGGAGGTTATTCTTCCTGGATATATTTAATACACAAACGCACCATAAGCAAATATTATTTTTAACTGAAACAACTATTGTAAAGCAATTAAAATATACATATATTTATTTATTTATTTTACTTACAATTTCTTTCTTTTAAAATTCCTTTAATCCCTTCATTTTTCTCTTTGAAATTTTTATAAATATCTCCTTTCCCATATTTTATCTGCACAACTATAGCCAAGATGAAAGGAAAGCTTATATGCTTTGTATGCATATTTAAGAAATCTCATATACTTATCATACTTATCATGTATATTTTACTGGATATTGCTATAGTTCTTTCAGGCGCTTAAAATATTTATTTGAATTTAATTCTAACATTTTCCTTTTCGGTGAAAAAAAAATTATATTTAAAATTTTAGGGGGAAAACTTGATAAATTTTCACTAATATAAAGGCTAACATTTCTTTGAAAGATTAAACTGTATTTGTATTTTTTTATTCAATTAATTTTAGAAACTTATTTTTTTTTTCCCAATTTTAATCGTAAAATAAAAAAAAAAAAAAAAAAAAAAGGTTTCAATTATTTTTTCACATGTTTAATAAGTGTTATTTGATTATATAGATAAAAGAGGGAAAATTATAACATGGAAATACTTAAATATTTATTAAATGTTATTTTCTGACAAAAATTTACTAGAAATTGTTTAACAAATAACAGTCAACACTTTTTTCTCTTACCCATAATGTAGAAAAAGTATTGTTTTGGAGTCAAATTTTTGAAATTGAGTTTTTGTTATGTTTAAACTTTTTGAGGTCCCCTGAATCCAAAAATCATGTTTTTAGCGATTGGTCTGTGTGTCTGTCTGTTAGCAGCATATCTCAAAAACAAATTATAGCAGAAAGTTCAAACTTGGTATTCTAAATGTGTATCATATAGGGATGATACACTAAACTTTTCGTTGAGATCAAGCAAATGATTCGTGTACAGGGACAACCAAGAGAATTCAAATACATTACGTCTATGGGGGGAATTGCAGGTAAGTCAAGTTTAACATCTATAGACTGCACTAAACCAAATGAAACGAATATATATTTTTCATATGCGTAAAAACATTTTTCATGTAGAATATGTTATAGAAATCATCCACTGTTGGTTTACAGGGCAACACAAAAGAACTAGATTATAATGCGACAATACTTGTAAATTGATAGAAGTGTACTTTAGGTTGTGCTATGTGTTATTAATATAGGATTATATTTATGTGCACCGTGTGATGTGTACATAACTTTCAGAATATATACAGGGCAGCCAATATTTAAGCCATAACATTCTTTTTTATTTGTAAGTGGAAGTGCTTTACTATAATATTTTACCGTGTCCAGGAAAGCTGCTGAGGAATTGAAATTAAGTCCTCATAGCCATATGATAAATAATGTATTTTTTAAAGATAAATATTCATCACTTGGTTTTTTGTATATTTACACGTTTGGAGGTTTCCAGAATTCTAAAGTCAAGTTTTATAGTTTGATCTTTGACTGCGTCCGTTAGAGTAAATTAAAAACAAATAATTTCAGGCGATCCCAATGATGTATTTTTAAGTTAATGCGTTTGTTACTAGAAAAGTTTGTTCAAGGTTGGTAATTGTCAAGGAATGATGCGTGTGAAAGTTGTCTGTAAACTGTATATAAACTTTTGAATTTAGTAACAGATTTGAATTCTATATAGATGTATATACAATAATGAAACGGGGGGTTGAGGATGGCGGTAGCCCAATCATATGGAATTATTTGTCAAATAAAGCTGTTCCGAAGTCTAATTTAAATTGTTTTAACATATATTTACATAACTGTACTCGTTATCTTAACCCTTAATATACAATCATGTGAGTGACACACCAGATTATTTGATATCCAAAGAATAAAAATTTAACAGATTTTGACACAAATTTTAAATTTTAATTACTTTTTAAGCATTGACTTTGTCATAAATTTAAAATTTAAATTATTTTCCAATGCATTAATTTATTTCAAATGTTTAGTAATACCACCTAATTTGCATGCAACAATCAATCTATGCCCTTGAAAAAGTATCGATGTTGTATGTTTTTAAAAGATGTTAATATTTTTCAGAAATCTTTTAGTTCAGAAATCTAGTTCTTCCATACTTGGTTTCATCCACTGAAATGTTTGAAAAGATTTTTTCAATATATATATGTACCAAAATAATATATATTTTTTCAATTTAACCTGAAATTAAACCTTTTATACTTAAGTTCCACTTTTAAATGTATTATATAAATCACTATTCTGATTTTCTTATTTTTGTTTTAATTGTAAAATTTCTCAAGCATATATATTAATTTCATTACAAAATATGACATCATGAAGGCAAAAGAAATGTATTGGATTCTGTTAATGGAAGGATTTGAACGTGTATTTTTGACACGTTTGGTCTTTATCTCATCACCTGCATTTAAAGAAAGTCAGTCTGATATGAAGAATTTTAAGCACTTTTCGACTTTGCCCGAACTGCCCTTGAAGAAGTGATTTTATTTTAGGAAAAAGGATTGTCGTGTATGAACGAAATTAACATTTAGATTTCTTTGTATTTTTTTTTTTCTTTTATAGCACCGGTGTTTAAAATTAAACTGACATTACTCAGTCGGATAGTTTCTGTTCAATTGATCGAATCAGAATAAAAATTTAAATTTGAGAAAAAAAAAATATTTTTTTTTTTTATTTCTATTTTAATTAATTAATTTATTTTATTTTATTTTAATTAATTAATTAATTTATATTTTTTAGGGTGGGGGGGGGGACAAAAATGACTGATTTTGTAGATTTGTTTATTTTGCTATTTTTACTTTCTTCCATATATATAAGAAGAAAGAATTCGAATTCTGAAATTTTTCTATCTCTAGCCTTTTATGGATTTACACGTTTTGATTTAAGATGTCCTGAAAAGGATGTGACCATTTTTTGAAAATTTCTGTCTGTATGTATACACATCTGTATGTACCACAAATATTGTGGACACTATATATCACAAACCAATAAAAAAAATTTAACCAAACTTGGTGTTTAGCTATATTTTGACCTAAACAAGTGCTAATTACATTTGGGGATCAATTGCTCAACAGGTGAGGCTATCATTCCAATTTTTCATAATTTTAAACATGGACGTATAGGACAAAATTTCGCATAAATGTACATATTGAGAATTGATCTTCATTATTTAATGTGAAATGAAAAAGAGAATGCGTATGATACAATAGTCCACCAGGGTGAGTTGTGTTATGGGGATTAAGGCCAATTGACTGCACTAGGTTCCTAGGCCTGAAAGGGTGTTGGTGTTGGTGTTAGGGATTAAGGCCGATTGACAACACTGGGGTCCTAGGCCTGAGGGGGAGGGCCTTCCGTGGAGGTCTTTCTAAGGGGTCCTAGCCCGTATTTACGCAAGTTTCGGAGGAAACCACGGAAAACTCCGAACGGCTAGGTCGACGAGCGCGACCGGGGATCGAACCCGGCACCTCACGTCTACCAGCTTTGAGCGCAGAACCGCTCGGCCGCTGGTGGGCAGGCCTGAAAGGGAGTGGCCTCCGTGGGATCTTTCTAAGGGATCCTAGCCCGTACTTAGTCCACCGGGAAAATAAATATCTACATCTAGGATAATCGGTCCCTTCTGATGGCTGTAACTTTTTAATATGGGTATCTTTCAAAAAAAAACTCCTCATTTTTTTTTTTTTTTTTTTTTTTCGTATTTAAAAAAAAAAAACATTTCCTCAGACGTCGGTACAAAACTGACTTTTTCTCGACACTGAAAGTTATGCTTCTCTGAGATGAAAATCGTCTTTATTTATCAAGGAAAAAGATTTTAATAAATAATAATTTTACTAAATAATTTGTATTTAATAGGAAACTGTGGAAGAAAATCTTGTGGTAGCCACAACACAGTATTTAACAATAAATTTGTACAATTAACGAAACCAATTTGCTTCGATTTACAAAAAGAATATTATTGAAAGAACAGTCATTGTTATTGGATAGTTCGACATAAACTACGTCTTAGATCTTTCGTTAAACGGCCAATGAGCGGTCGATATGCTCAATTAACAAAACTGTTTGAGTAAAACAACAAAATAATTCAACTCCGGTTTAACATATATATACATATATATATCGAGGCGATATCGACAGAGGAAAAAAAAAGTTGATTTGTCGAAATTTTTGTTGTTTTAACAAAAAAAAAAAAAAAAAAAAAATCCTGTGTAGGTTATGAGGTTGAGAGTTATGTGGGAAAATATAGTTTTATATTTCGCCAACAAATAACGCTTTTCGAACGAAAGCAGATAAAAATGAGTAAGATACAAATGAATTTTGATTTAAAAATTATTTAAGAAATCATTTGCTCTTCAGAAACCCCACTGTAAAAAATAGGTTCTTAAAAATAAGTATATATTGTCTCAAAATAGCTCCGAAACAATATATACTTAAATTTGAAAACCCATGTACTCATTTTTGAGTACATTGTCATGTCAATATACTCAAAAATGAGTACATGGATTTTCAAATTTAAGTATATATTGTTTCGGAGCTATTTTGAGACAATATATACTTATTTTTAAGAACATATTTTTTGCAGTGAAGTGTTTGCCAAATTTAGGCACTTTTTATTGAATAATCACCAATAATTTTGAAGAGTGATATTTGATACATAATAGACGGTTAATCTTCGAAGTGTTTAGGCAAAAGTAACAATTAAAATTTGGTGGTAGATATAGAATTAAAAAGTCCTTAAATTTAGCAACACTGCCAGAAACTATGCCGTTTGACAAGGAAGAACGTTAATTAGTTATTTTTAAAAGCAAAACTCATTTGTATCAGTTTATGCCGCAAAGTGTGAATTTCTGCATCAACAGCGTAATTGTAAAAGCCATCAATAAAGCAAACTTTTGGCTGAAATTGAAACTTTTTATTTATTTATTTAAACCTCGATCTTAATAGATATATATTGAAAGAATACGTACTTATATATATACTTATTATATACCTAAGTAGATGGAGAGATCTATGATATTATGTAAAAGAAAAATCTTCAAAAAACATTGTTTATTTTCATTATTGGAAACATTTTTTTGAAATTTAATTAGATCCTAATTGACTTTTTTAAGTTCTCTGATCAAAATATATTTAGACAACAATAATATTTAGCATTAAAAAGAAAGAAAGAAAAAAAACACTGAGAAAAAAATATACCGACTTTCTCTAGAATGAATAAATTTTCTAAATCCTTCATCTAGAAATATAGATTTCCGAACTGTACGCATAAGGCACGCCAATAAACTGAATAGACGAAATTATCGAGAATTTCTAGTGTACACATTTTTAGATGGTGAAACAATATTCTGAATACTCTAAATATTCTGAATAATTTATATTGCGAGAAATTCTCGCTTGATTTTCTAGAATTTGGTAATAAACTAAGATTATAGTAGTTGCAGAAATCCGCCTCTTGTAGTCTCATTTATTTACAGAGATTTTTAAAAACTTTGCCCTCGAGAATATAGGCAAATGCTTTAGAATTCTAATAGGGGGTTCTAGAACTCGCTTTCCAAGCAGACTAGAATTTATAAGGATGACGTGGAACTATTTTTTCTAGAGCCACAATTTAGATTCTAGAAGTCAGTTGCAGAATTTTTTCTCAGTGAATAAAAAGTGCTTCAACAAATATATATAAACAACTTAACAAAAAAGGTTTGCTTTGAGAAAGAAGAAAAAGGGGTCATAACTCTTTCAGCTGAAATAAGACGAAACAGTTTTAAAGTATTGAAAGAATTTTATGGTTAAAATGCAAGGAAAATAATTAAAATGAATACAAATATTTTACAGTGCTTACTTAGATATGTCAAACAACCAAAAAGATGATTTGACACAAGAGGAGAAAGGATATTATAAAAGTAATTTGAATAAATTAGTTGACATACATAATTCAACAAAGAGCAATAGAAAAATTGTAGAAAAATCTACGTCTAACAAAGAATTAAAAAGGGTTATTGTTGATGATACTGTTAAAAATATTTGGGCCTTTTTTTTTTCTTTTTTTTTCTAATATGCAATGTTATGAAATATTAATTTACATAATATACTCTGAATTTATAACTATCTGATAGAAGAAAAATGAGCATGCGTATATATAATGTAATTATGAACTTTATTGATTTTTAAAGTCATTCGTTTTCAAGTTCCTGTCTGGATAACAAAGAAAAAAAAATCATGAAAAAGAAAATAAAAAGGAAGAGATATAGAATTTAAATGTTTCTAAAATAAAAATAATAGTTTAAAAATTAAAATGAATAAAACATTTTAGTTAATTTAAATTTATATTATTTTGTATCGATTTTATCTATTTCAAATCCTCGGGTATCATGATTAATGATAAACTGAAATGAACATATTTTATTTGTAACACTCAAAAAAATTTATATTTGTTTTCAAATTTTCGAAATGAGAAATTTTCACTGTAAATAAAATTAAAATAGTAATTACGTTAAACTCTACTGATAAAAAAAAAAAAAGAAAGAAAGAAAGAAAGAAAGGAAGGAAAAAGAAAAGAAAAGAATTGCGGTGGAAATGGAGATAAATAATGGAGAATATCATAACTTTATTAATAACAGTTTCTCTTTATTATTTACAAAAAAAAAAAAACTTGAATATAGGCATTGAAAACTATTTTCAAGGACCCTAAAAGTGAAATCTTTTTACTGGTGAAAATGACATTATTTTTAAAATGAAAGCCTGTAATTTAATTCATAAAAATGACACAGTTGTTTTCAAAGTCTTTTTATTTCACCAACTGAATTCAGCACATAAATGCTTAAAATACTTATGAATAAATCTTTTCTCTTTACGTCAAATGCATTTCTGTCATTTTTTTCTGAAAATAAAAATAAATGAAAAGATTAACAGATAAATAAAAATAACTACTTGATAACATTCTAATTTTATTTTTTAGTTTTGTTTTGTTTTAATAAGTACGCACATTTAATTATTTTATTTATTTACTAAAGATTAAATTTCTAATTCAAAATGTTTATATCGATAGATCTTTTCTTTTAGATAAATCTGATAGTATATTTTCTAAATGTAGAATAAAAGGAAATTACTTTTCCTATTTTATTATTTTATTTTTATTTATTATTTTATTCTTCATTTATTTATTATTACTCCTTAAAAGGCATAGAATACAAATCAACATAACGAGTTTTCAGACAGATTTAGAGTTTTTAAATTAAGTAAATTAATTATTTGAATTTATGTGCTTCGCAATTTAAATACTTTAATTTCACTTTTTATTTTTCGAAATGTTTTTATGAAACTTTTTTTAATTATTTGTTTAGGTTTATTTTTTTTTATTTAGTGAAAGCCAACAGAAGAAGATTGCACATTTTTCTTTTGGTGTTATATACATCTATATGTTTGTAAAGGGAAAAAAAATTTCCTCTTATAAAAAATAAATAAATAAATAAATAAAAATAAAATATATATTATTTTTGTTTCCAATATCATATTTTTTAAAGAAGGATAATTTTTAAATTTGCTTAATATTTATTTGTACAAATTGGCTGAATAAATGAATGCTTATATATATTTTAAATTCCTCTTTAAAAAAAAAAGTATGTAATACGGAAAATAATACATACATATTTTTTTTAATTTAACCTAAAATTAGACCTTTTATATTTAAGTTCCATTTTTAAATGTATTATAAATCACTATTCTGATTTTTCTTATTTTTGTTTTAATTATAAAATTTCCCAAGCATTGTTTGTATTAATTTGATTACACGATATGACATCATAAATGCAAAAGAAATTTATTGGATTCTATTAATGGAAGAATTTAAACGTGTATTTTTGACACGCTTGGTCTTTATCTCATCCCTTGCATAAGAGTTACAAAAAAAAAAAAAAAAAAAAACTGTAAAATATATGTTAATTAGTAAATAGTTCGTGTAATTTGAAGTTCTCAACTGAATGTGTGTAGAAATTTATTTAATTATTTAGAGTAGAAACGAATTCATAATCTACAATTCCAGCTTAATATGGAGTAATATTAATTAGGATATAGTTTTAAGTACCTTAAAACATCTTATGTATATTTTTAATAGTACTTTGGATATTTATTTAAATTTAAATAATTTTAAGTAAAACTATACAAATGTACCATCATTAATTTAAATGCTATATGTAACTGACATTTATAAAAACAATTTACTTATGACAACAAGATTATTAAAAAATTAGTTTATTAAATATAAAATTTGTGAATCAAAAGTCTATATATATATATAACATCGTAATTTAAAAATTAAGAACATTGATTTTATTTGAACCTGACTAATTCACGATAAAATTGTTTCAATATAAAAAAAAGAGCGTTTTTATTTATTTATTTACTTATTTGTTTAAATATACTGTAAAAATTACTCTTTTGCATATATTTATTTATTTATTTAAAGTCAACAGAAAAATCTATGTTTTTATTTTCTTCTACATACGTAAGAAGAAAATATCAAATATGTGAAAACGTTTGACATCTAGATTTCATTGGATTTACACGTTTTGAGATATCTTGAGAATTTATTTATTCGAATATTTAAATATTTTATACATTTATTTGCAACGCCTTCAGTAGTTAATTGAATTTAAAAATTATCAAAAGTAGCAATAAAATAAATGGAGCAAAGTTACTTTTGGCATCTTAAAATGTTAGTTACAATAGTTATTTATGATAAAATGGTTATTAATTTATTAAAATAAAAAGAATCTGAGTCAAACTTAAACCTTAAATTTGTAGGTTTCTATTGATTATATAGATTTTGATTTTAAATGAGCTTCTTCTTATATTGATGCAGTTTTTTTTTTTTTTTTTTTTTTTTATCTTTATTAACAAGAATTACGCTTCTAAAGACTAATTTGTTTTCTATCGATTTTTTTTTTTTTTTTTTTTTTTTTTTTTTTTTTAACATTAGATTAATATTAAATTTTAGCACTCAATTGCTTATGATGATGTTGATGCTTATTATTATTATTATTATATTATTATTTTATTAACAAGAATTATGGTTATAAAGGCTAACTTATTTTCTGTTAAAAGAATTTCTGTTAATATTACATAAATGAAGAAATTCTGCGTCTGTCGACACCGGTTTCGAAGCGCTGCGACCATTAGCGCCGGAGCTTTAGTTATGACAAGGCATTTCTCACAGACAGACAGACAGATGCGCACAGATTTTAATAATATAAGGAGATGCTAAAATTTTACCTCTCTATTGCTTACATCGATTTCTTCGATATATATATATATATATATATATATATATATATATATATATATATATATATTGTTGATGCTATTATATAAGTATATTTAACAAGAATTATGCTTCTAAAGGTTACTTTATTTTCTATTCCAAGTTTTCTTGTTAATATTTTATTAATGTTAAATATTTAGCATTCTGTTACTTATATCGACTATTTTTTTATGTTAATACATTTATTATTATTATTATTAACAAGAATTATGTTTCTAAATATGACTTTAATTTTTATTCCAAGATTTCTTATTAATATTTTATTAATATTAAATTTTTGCACTCAATTGTTTATGACGATTTCGATTTTGAGCATACTTTTTTTAATTGGTGAAATTTTTCCTGTTAATATTTTAAAATGTTAAATTTTTAGCACTCACTTATATATATGTATTTCAATTTTGAATGAGCTTTTCTAATGTTGATGCACTTCTTCCTTTATTAACAAGAATTATTTTTTCTAAAGATAAAGTTTTCTTGTCAATATTTTATTTATATTAAATTTTCGCACTGGATTTTCTTAGAATATAAGTCACATTGCTGCTATCTAACTTTATTTATACATACACGTGTTACTTATATCGATTTCGGTTTCAAACGAGCTTTTTTGTGTTGATGCAATTATTATTATTATTATTATTATTATTATTATTAATAAGAATTATGTCTCTAAAGGTTAGTTTATTTTCTTTTCCAAGTTTTCTTGTTAATGTTATTTTAATGTTGATTTTTAGCACTCTATTGTTTATACTGATTTCGATTTCAGACGATCTTTTTTAAGTTAATGCATGTTACCATTATTAAAAAGAGTGAAATTTCTAAAGGCTAATTTAGTTTCTATTCCAAGTTCTCTTGTTTATATTATATTAATGGTGAATTTTATCACTCTATTGCTTATGACGATTTTGAACAATTTCGAACGAGCCCTTAAATAGGTTTCGATTTTGAACGACCTTTTTTATGTTAATGTATTTTTTTTTTTTTTTTTTTTTTTTTTTTTTACTTTTTTCTTTGTGCTTTAATATGGCTCAAAATGTAAATTTATTTTCATATTTGCTAATATAATTTATTGTTATCTTTTACTTATAATGTCTGCATGCATTTCTATTGGATTTGGTAAGAATATCAGTCATATTGCTGCCATCTAACTTCATTTATAGACACATACACGTGATAGTTATTAGAATAATTATAAACTTTTATTAATTTATTATTATTATTATTTTAAATGTTCACAATAACTTAAGAAAAATAATCTCATATGAATATAATTTCTTTTTCATTCTTTAACAAACCTTTGGAAGATAATTTAAGCACCTTCCAACAAAGATTCCCAGAATTTATTAATTTGGTTCATCTATATGTCTGTGTACGTTTCCATTGCCATAACTATTTTTAGAATTTCACAAAGGAATTTTTAAATCTATTTACTCGTTAAATTAATGAATACTCCATCATATATATACTTTTTTTTTTTTTTTTCAAAATCACTGAAATGTGTACTAAATGCATAGCACAGCTGAAAATGCACCTCCAGAAATTTACCATATTGAATCGGAATATTTTTGTATAGAGCTATAAATGAACCTTTAATATTAATTACATCATTTTCGATAGAAATATACTTTATTGTATGTTGATTTTGTATATTTTGTACAATATAGAGGTATCGAACTGGACGTATAATAACTAAATCTATTAGACCGTAAAATATTTGAATTATTTTGTGAGTTATTTTACATAGAGCAGTTGTTTTTCGCGCCCGCCTTTAATAGTATGTGCTTTACAATACATCTAAAGAAACCCGAATAACATGTACATCTTTTAAGGAATTCATTTAAGAATTATTGCATGCATTAATAATGATATTAATAAGAAAATAATTCCAAATTATTCAAATAAATTTTCTAATCGATATTTATACAGACCTGCCAATACAGAATTTTGCTGGCTAGAAATTTTGCTATCTTTGCTGGCTAAAATAGATGCTAAGTGAATGTATTCTAGCCAGCAAGTTAACAAATTAAAGAAGATTTTTGATGATTTTCATACAACATTTACACACATTGAGACTGAGCTATTATTTATATTAAATTTAAGTAAAAGAAAAATTAAATAACTAGTGGGAAGTCTACCTCCCCACCCCTTTTTTTTTTAATTTTATTTATTATTTTTTTTTTAATAAAAATGTTGATTATATATGTATATATATATATATATATATATACGTTTTATTTCCTCACTTTTAAGACAACATGGAAGATAATGAAAGAGTTGCAATTAATTAGCCTTTATAAACTTACGTGTAACATCTTCATAAATTAATATATGAGTCTAAATATTATACTTGTTGAATTGTGATATATATATTCACAGTTTATCCTTTTTACAACTCAACTTATTCTTTTAAAAATACTTTTAGGGCATTTAAGGTTTCCCTCTCTCTCTCTCTCTCTCTTTCTCTTTTTTTTTTTTTTTTTTTTTTTTCGTCAAAATACATTTAAAAATTACTTTTAAAAATTCACAACGTGAGTAAATAATTCGTGTAATTTGTAGCCTAAGTTCAATTATATTTTTTAATACCTTGAATATATATTTTCTTATATATTATATATTATTTGAAATTTCTCTTATATATTATACCTTATTTTTGTATTTTCTTATACATTAAATGGTGGACCTGTTTATATGACTTCAAAGTGCGTGAAATGTTCTCCCAGGTAAAATTGTTTTCAATGTGAAGAAGGAACGAGAGAGACAGATGGTAGTTGAAGAAGCGGTGCACGTGAACTTTCAAAAGATAAGGTTGTGAAAAGGTTGCGTCATCATATAAACTTATTAAAATCGTATTTCACAGCTTTCTTGTAAAAAAAAATCTTGACATATCTTATTATGTAACATTCGTATGATTGTAATGGGAAAGCAAGGGCGGATTAAACAGGAGGGGGTCATCACAGACTTCATGACCTTTGCCGCCGAAGCAAGAAAAATTTTATTCAAAATTTTATACTATGTATTTTTTACATAGAAACACAGATTTACAGGTAGAAAGCTTTATAAAATAACGTGACACGACTGGAGGACATATGACACCTCCAAGCCACTGTTGCTAAATTTATAGTCTTTTTTATTCAATAATCACCAGTAACTTTGAGGAGTAGTGTTTGATTGATATATATGATAAACGTCAAATCTTCGATGTGATTGGGCGAACATTACAATTTAAAATTAGTGGTTGGTACATAGCTGCCATGTTTTTTAATTTATTCCGGAATGTCTTTAGTCCCGCCCCTTTTTCACACCGTAATATTTTTAGAGTAATTTTCTTGATATTTAATCGTAATTATATATTGAAGAAAATCTTTCTACAAAGATAACGGTGTGAAAAAAGGGCGGGGCTAAGAACATTCCGGAATAAATTAAAAAACTTGGCAGCTATGTTGATATTGAATAAAAAAGTCCCTAAAATTCGTAACACTGCCTCAAAAAACACATTAGTAACACTGCCTAAAATCGCCTTTGTAAGTAAATTTCATGTTAGGTACTAAACTTTTAATTTCGATTAATATAAATTATTATAGATATTATTATAAATTGTATGACAGAAAAATGAAATAAAAATAATATCTATAAATGACAATAATATTTTTTTTCCTTTTTCTTTTTATTTATTTGTTAAGGAAAAAAAAAAAAAAATTCTTGCATTTAGATGGATTTCATAAAAATTCGGTTGTCTGGCATTTTATGTATTTTTAATAAATATTTTTAAGTCATATTCATTTGCTGTTATACTAATATTTTATGTAGATATAGTACTTTCTTTCACTAAATAATGAAAGTCTATGAAATATAACTTCCATAGAAATTACTGTTGAAAATTGCCTTTCGTTGAAACAATGATACGAAATGGTGATTTATAACGTATTAAATTTTTACATAGAAGGTCCATAGTTGCCAATTTTTTAAATTTATTCCGTAATGTTATTAGTACTCGCACTTTTTCCACACCGGATTCTTTTTAGAGTAATTTTCTTCATATTTAATCATAATTATATATTGAAAAACAAATATATATATATATATATTTTTTTTTTTTTCTACAAAAAATACGATGTTAAAAAAGGGTGGGTCCTGACAACACTCCTGAATAAATAAATAAATAAAGTTGGCAGCTATGTAGAAGATCTATAATAATTAACAACGTTTTGCAAAAGCAAGGTTAAATCTGTAATTAAAGTTTTAAAAAATGATACTGTTACAATCTGATTAGAATTTGGCATAACTTTTCTTTAGTAAAAAATATCTATTTTTGTGAATTCACAGAACTCCAAGTCTCCGCCCTTTTTTTAAAGACACTTTCTAAAATGAGAAATTTTCGCTTTTTTTTTTTTTTTTTCTTACCACTAATTTACAGTTTATTTCTCTTCTAGTTAATTATGACACATTGCTGTAAAAATGGCAATATTTTCTGTACAAAAATGGTGGTAGAAGAGAAGGTGGAAATTTCTTATATCTGAAAATGTACTTTAAAAAATGCGAAGAGTTTGAGCTCTGGTATTCATCAATAAAACAAGTTCAAGTTGCATTAATAAAACAGAAAAAAGAAAAAAAATCTACTTAACAATGTACATTATCTGACATATTTGCAAAGTCTTTTTCCCAAAAATGCACAAAATATTGGAAATATAACGAAATTAGGCAGCCATTTTTGTTGAAATGTTGTTTAAAAAATAAGTAGTATATTTCAATAGAAATATATTTAACTAGGGGTGTTTGCGTTCGGAATTTTTTATTTCATTCCCCACCAGTAATTACGAATTGTGTTTTTGGCTATATTTAATTGCTAAACATTACTAGAAAACTACTAATAATATGACTATTAAAAAATTACTGGTGAAAAATAAAATAAAAAATCCGGGATGCAAACACCCCTGTTTAACCTTTCAATCTGAAATATATTTAACTTTTATACATATATATACGAGAACTACCTTTTTTAAAAATTATTATTATTATTAATATTATCTAATTATAATGCCTACATATAACAGGGATGTTTCAAAGTTAATGAAGAACACAATATTTAATCTTTATATAAGAATATATTTAAGAAATTAAACTTTTATAAAAGTAATTCTTAACTCAATATATATAAAATAAAATAGTGTTAATAATCTATATTGAAGAATTTAACGTAGTAACATACACAAAATCAACAATCGCGTTTAAAATATTACATATACTACAATTTATACGCTTTAGAGCATCCTTAGATTATGATCTTCATGCATAGCATATTTGTTGCTATATTTCTTAATAATAATTTTGGTCTACTGACGTAAATAATTTTCTTAAGATATATTATATATATTTATACACTCAGCTGATAATTAGAATGTTGATAGACTACCATGAAAATGTTCTTATAAACGAAAAAATAAATGGTGAAGAAAAATTTACTTAAAATAGGGATTTAAAAAGATAACTCTCCTATTAGGAAGAAAACATCTAAATTCGAAACATACACTTTAAATAAAAATGTTATTACTGCATATCATGTGCAGTAAGTATTTGAAAAACTGATTTTCAAAATCCTACGTAATGGTCTGAAATATGAAATAAAATGAATAATATGACATATTTACTTATCCAAAATGTTATTATGTGAATAAATGTTTGTATATTTAATATACTTATTTTATTGCATCTGAAGTAACAATTTTATTTCCCAATTAAATTGAAATATATAAATATATTTTTTTCTATAGGCTCTTTTTAGACTGTCAATACTCGTTATTAGTAGTATATTCGAGGCTAACATTAATTTAAATATATAAAATTATATTGAGCTTTTCAATATGTTTTTGAAATTGGTTGTAAGATTCATCAAAAATAGTTTTCAGATTTATAACAATTTTTTTCATGTTTGTGAAATTTCATTTTCTTACTGTCTTTAAAATGGTGCATAAAATTTGTCAAAAGTATTATTTATGTTTTGTTATTAACTTTTATTAAAAGAATATATTTTTTTTATTTTATTTGATTGTTGTTATTATTATTATTATTATTATTTTCTTCTTTTTTTCCTTACGTAGATTTTAGCATGTTAAATAGAATATTACTAAGTAAAAAAGTTTTGCTCCTAAAATGTTACGTACGAGGAAGAAGTAAAGGATAAAAAAAAAAATAATAAGGGTATTAATAAGAAATAAAGGGGGGGGGGGGGAAATGCCTCATTGTGAATGTCCACGAGTAATAATAGTTATTAACATCAATATTAGTAGTTATAGTTTAATTATCAGATATAGAAACCAAAGATCAAACCTATTGCTGCAAATTACTATCGTCGATTTATTTTTTGTTTTAATTAATAATATACATTTTCTTTCCTTAAAAAAAAGAAAAGAAAAAAAAAAAAAAAAAAAAAAAGATGCAATTTAATATGGTAATCTAAGGCATATTTTTTAATTTGGTAATCCAGGAAATCTTTAAGTTGGCAAAAAATAAAATCAAACCAGAAATAAAAAATTAAACTTAGACATTTCAGTCGCTCAAACTTTTATCAATTATCTTAAAAAAAAAAAAAAAAAAAAGACAATTTTCTACTTGTGCTTCTTTTTTAATTAATCGTAAAATTTTAATTTAAACGTCAGCTTTGATAAAATATAGGAATTAATTAGTTATTCAAATAAAATGATTTTTCTTTTTAAATTTATTTTAAAATTACAAGTACAAATAGCAGAAAATGACGATAATTTAAAGATTTGATTTAAATATAACTAAAATAAAGGGCTTAAATGAATTTTATTTTTTTTTTCTTCTATTACCTTTATAAAAGAAATTTTATGATTTATATTACGTTTGATGGCATTTTTAAGGATAATAGAAACTATTCATTTTTTTTTTTTTTTTGTAAAATAGAGGAGAATGTGGCATTGTTATTAAAACCTCAGTTTTTATGCATGTTATTTTAAAAATAATTTTTTGAATCCTACATTAATTTTTTCATTAATTAACATAGTACTGTATATTATTTAATGAGACTGTACTGTATTTATAGTATTTATTGTATGTTAAATAATGTAAAAACACATTATTGACAAACCCATAGCTGCCAACTTTTTTAATTTACTCCGGAATATTGCTAGTAGCCGCCTCCTTATCACGCCGTATTTTTGTAAAGATTTTTTTTTTTTTTTGAAGTATATAATTACGATTAAATATGAAAAGAATTACTCTAAAAGAATACGACATGAAAAAGGCCAAGTACTAAAAAATTCCTGTGTGTGTGTGGGGGGGGGGGGGGGGTAGGTAGGGTAATTGGTGACAGTCTGGGATGCACCCCTATGGATGGTCCGGAGACATTTCATCACAATTTCGATCCTCCACGGAGGGTATGGCTCCCCCGCTTCGGTGACTCCCAGAGGTATAATTTTGATGAACAAATTTCGGAATAAATTAAAAAAGTTGGTAGCAATGCATACCGCATAATAGAAAATTTTTATGGGTAATAGATCGGAAAATTCTTGTATTTATATATAAATAAAATAATAATAAAATAAAACAAATAAGATATATATATATATATATATATTTCCTTTAAATGTATTAATACACTGTTAAAAGTGAAGTGCTCAAAAATGAGTAAATGGACATACGTATTTCGTTATGAGTGATTTTGTTTCAAAAAGGAAAACATGCTTGTCTCATTTATGAAATATTGCATCTTTTTTTTTTTTTTTTTTTTTTTTAAGAAAAAAAATTATAATATACGTTCACTTCATAATTTATTATAAATATACTGAACCAAGAGAAGTTCTTTAGAGTTTCTACAAATTTGAGCAGAAAGAGTTGAAACACAAAAATTATTCTCTCAAATCCTCAGAACTATATTTCTTGACAGTTTAATACTAGTTTGTGGAAGAATCAATGAGTATCTACGTTTGGGATACTGGAATTCACGACTGTCGATGTGATTTTTGAGCAAGTCAATATACTCAATAATAAGTATATCAAATTAATTTGAGTACAGTTGTTTCAGAGCTATTTTGAGTATGTGACTCATTCAATTATGTATGTGATCCAATTTTGGTCATTTTTGAGAATTTTTGCTCATTTTTTTCAGTGTAGATCATCATTTCCTTTGACAGTTTACGAATTTATCAGGAAATCTAACTGCATTCTAGACAATGTTGCCAATATTAAGAACTTTTTTTTTTATTAATATCTACCACTGATTTTTAATGGTCATGTTTGCTTAATTAAATCGAAGATTAATCATCATCTATCATGTATATCAAACCCATAGATATAGTAACTTATATAGATCTATCATCCCCATGTTATCATTCAAAGATTTTTGATGCCGAAAATTTTTTTTGGCATCAACCATTAACTGGTATTAAAACTCGGCAATTGTAATCATTGTAATAGAACAAAATGTTAATGAATTTTCAAAGTGTCGAAATATTGCTGTCTTTTAATTCTTCTAATAAATATACGAAAAGAAATGGGATAAGTCATAATAAAAGTAAATTATATTTGACTAAATTATGAAAAATATATTTTTTATAATCAGTGGTTTTGTTATTATTATGAAATAAAAACTGTTTTGATTTTTAATGGAATACATTTTTTAAAGTTTGATGTTTTTAAAATTTTAAATTGTTAAGTAATACAGAATTTTCAAAATTCGTTTAAATATAGTTAGCAGCGGCGTAGGTAAAAAATGTTAGTTTTAAAATATAAAAAAAGTTTAAATATTAACTAAATTAATAGACATGGTAAAAAAAAAAAAAAAAAAAAAAAAGAAAAGAAAAGAAAGAAAAAGAAAAATGAATTTGAAACTGTATCTGCATGTTTTAATTCACCTTTAGTACATAAATTATTCATAAATTGTATTTGCTAAATTATTCATGTGTATTCACTCGGAGAAAGACGGCCATTAACCGGTCAAAATGGCCGCCTTTCCTGAGTAAAAAGAAATCACCTTTTCCCCCTCGATGATCAATCTATGTCTTATTACTATATATATGATCAAACCCCACTCCTCAAAGTTATTGGTGATTATTGAATATATATATATCTATATATATATAAACTAAATTTAGCATCACTGATCCCAGCAAGTGAAACAGGCAATTTCTAAAATCACAGTGATTTTCTCCATTCACGATATCAGGTAAATGAGTGAACATCTTTTCGTTGTCAACATACGTGACCCCGTAAGTTCTTTTTTTATTATCACATCTAAAAGGTGTATTTATCTAATCTGTTTAGAACTGAATGAATAAAGTACAGGCAGCAATCTAAAGCGTCTCGAGAGCTAAGAACAAAGACTTGTCTCGATAAAGACATTAAGAAACAAGGGACATATCTGTGACATTTGAAGTGCTGAGACTCGAGATGAACTTCGACAAAATCATCTAAACAGGTTTTTCTTCGCGATTCTCGGGCTCGATTTATTGGGTTTTAAAACGGGAATTACACGTGTTTACGCATCTAAAATGTATATAATGTTCTATACACCCGGTAGCGTAGCTATTTGTGAGGCTTTTAGAATATAAAAATTAGAAATTAACGCTTTTAGTCATTGCCACAGGAAAATAAATTTAGTGTGTAATCATTCCGATGTTTATTCTTTTTTTTTTTTTTTCGTGTGTCTGAGAGAGAAGGGGGGGGGGACGGAAAAGGTGCAAATAAAAGTAACTAGATTTTTCTTTGTGAAAAACTTTTACGTTTGTTCTTGAAAAGTACTTCTTATACATAGCCCCAGCTTTAATTTTTCGAGGCCCGAATACACACATGTGAAAAAGCTCTCGTGAGAATTTCATGAAAAAAAATTAACCAATTTCTATCTCTATATCTTACTCTTACAAATAGATGCAAACAGTCAGTATTAATTAGGAATCATCGAGCAAAACATATTGCTATACCATCAAAATGTATTATGTTTTTAATTTTTGTTTGTGTGAGAGAGGTGGAACGGAGAAGAGGAAAATAAAAGTAATTAGATCTTTCTTTGAGAAAAACTTCAACATTTTTCTATCCTTGGAAAGAGTTCCTTATACACAGGCTCCAATTTTAACTTTTCGAGGTCTCGACCTCGAATATATAAATGTGAAAAAGCTCTCGTGAGAATTTCATCTAAAAAATTAACCAATTTGCATCTATGTATCTTACTTTCACAACTAGATGCAAACAGTAATTGTTGATTAGGAATTACCTAAGCAAAACTTTCTTCTATACCATTTAAATGTATTGAAACATAATAGCTGTGTTATTCTGAATATTAAGGGCAATAAATATAAACACAATAAACTTCTATCAAACTGAAACTGGAAAATAACTGTAATATTTGTAAAGAATCAGCGTAGCATAGCGGTTTACCCACAGATTGACCAAAACCAAAATTTAAATCAGCATGTTATTTCATAATGATCATTTTTTTAAATTAAGATAGCTGTGAGACATACTATTATTATATAGACTGAAATATAACTATCGAGCAAAATTAGTAGTGGCATATGTTTGGATATATTCCCTAATATTAACAAATATTCTTTCACATAAATATCCTCCATGTTAAATTTAAAAGAATTTAAAGCAATAGAAACTGAAACATAGCTATTACGTGAATCATGGAAAAAGCAACATAATTGTTTTATATGTTAAGCGACAAAGACCTAATACGTTAGCTTCAATTTATGTCTAGGTTAAATTAAGTGTAATGTTCCTCAGTATCATGTACATTAGTTTTCTGGTTATAAGTCATACAAATCTATGCCACACACGTACATATATATGCAAATTTATAAAAATAATAATAATAAATAATGTTCAAGTCCACCAATAATTTTTGAAGTGTTACTACCACATTGCTAGATTTTCCATTAAAAAAGAAATCTTCTTGCACAAATTTACAATAAAATACGAGTTAAAATTTTTTACACATACATGTTTTTTAACACTTGAGACTGAATTATCTATAATATAAGCATATAATAGTTTCGCATCACTTTACCTCTTGATATAAAGAAAGAAAAAGAATCAAGTGACTGTAATAGTGATAAGGCTTTTGTAATATTTTAAAATCATCTTTAATTTTCATGCTCTGTATTTTTCATGACTATTTTGTACATATTTTAAATATTTGTGTAAATGTATCACCTTATTCAACAAGTTGTTGATTCTAAAGTAATATTAAAATAGATGTATAAAATTACTCAAGTTTTAGAAAAAGTTCTATTAGAAAACAAATAAATAGATAAATAAAATAAAAAAATGATTAAAAGTTTTATTTTGATAAAATACATACAGAAATATAGATATATGTATACAAAAAAAAACAAATTTAAAAATATATTTTTGAAATAAATAAATAAAATATCTTACAATTTTTATTCTTTGTAAAAAATATCTTTTTTTGTTTCTTTCCCAAGTAGCACAGGAACGTTCTGTGAACGTCTAATAACGGTTTCAATAGTTCAAACACCGTGGTTCTTGTGAAAAGAACGTTCTAAAACACGTTCAGAAATAGTATTATTTAGAACGTTCTGAAAATGTTTGATTTGTACCATCTATAAAACGTACAATTCTAGTTCTATATAGAACGTTCAAGTGTGACACCGTCATAACACGTTCTGTAACAGTGTAATTATAACGAATATGACAAAATGACTTTTTAGTACTATTGGTTGGGAAACTAGGTTAATCTTTAAAATTTTTGACTTCAGCTTTTGATTTTTTTACACGTTTTCTGGCGTGAGGAATCCGGAAGTCAAAAGGTTGGTATGGTATCTGTTAATGTGTATCGGCACCTATTAGTGTGATAGCCCGTTAGTTCATGTACGCGATATCTCAAGAACAAATGATTGCAGAGAGATCGGACCAGTTTTAAAATATCACTTATGATATTGATAAGAATCTTATTGAGAGATTTGCAACATTCTAATTTAAAAACTTCGTAAGTTATTCGAAATTTATAATTTTTAGCATGATAGAGAATAGAGCATTTTTTACATTTTCAGTTTAACGTTTTGTTAGCACGTCAGTAAAGAATGCTTCCCAATAATCAGTAGCGGCTAGGTGAAAAAAAATTACAAAATTTTAAACTCATGGAAAAATTTTGTGGATTTTGTATTTCAGGAATCAATGTATGGAATTCAACCAAACTTGTTACAATATTAGATGATGCCCTAAATTGGAGTTTATTTGAATTTCATTTGGGATATATCGTCCGATAGATTACGGTGCTATGCAATGAAACCCTCCATTTATGGGACGGCTATATCTCAGCTTCTATAGTGTACAAATGTATTAAACATGATATATTGGCATATATCATCATAACCTCTGCTAATACAATTTGGATGTATACATTGTCCAACAGGTGGCGTTGCTAATCTGCCATTTAATCATTTTAACGGAAAGGCAATATTTTAACACTTGTGATTTAACAATAAATTTTGTGATACACTGAAGTTATAAGTGAAATCGATTTTATGTAAAGCTTTACTGGTCCATTTTGGATGCACATCGGCCAACAGGTGGCGTGGCTATGTTCCAATTTAATCTCATAACGGAAACGAAAAATCTCAACTTCTGTCATTTATAAATATTGTAAATTTGGTAAGTGAAATTAATATTACGTAAAACTCTACAGATTGCCTTTGGGTGCATATCGGACGACAGGTGGCACTGCCACGTTCCAATATTTTCCATTCACAGAAAGGCTATCTATCAGCTTCTGTAATATATATACTCACCAAACCTTCTGCGTGGCATACATTTGATATATATTATTGATTCAATTTGGCTGTATAACGAGTAATAGTCAAACAGTTTTTTTTTTATTATTATCATTCATAGGACATTGTTTTTTCCCCTAGGAATAAGTATACATCATCCCTGGGGGATGGGGGAAGGGTGGATAAAAATTTTCACAATAATTATCTTTGAAAAGAATTCGATATCACCTTTAAAACGAATAATTGAAACATCGTTTTCTGATGATTTAAAACAAATTTACCGTTTTTTTTTTTTTTTTTTTTTTTTTTTTTTTTTTCATTTGTAATAATAATAATAATAAACCCTTAGAAAAATACATTTTCTAAGATCTTCTATACAGCATAAAAATGATTGTCTTCTGTCATGAAAATCTATGCATTCCCCCAGAATCAAAGTTTAGATACAAAAAGCTAATCACGGATATTATTGAATAAGTAATATAGTGCTTTACGCGAGTTTCAAAGAAAATCACGGGAAAACTCCGAAAGCCTAAGTCGACGAGCGTGACCAGGAATCGAAGCCAACACTTCCCGTCTGTAAGGTTCGAGAGTAGAACCTCGCGGTCTCTAATACTCATCGGGAAGTTACAGAATGAGTTTTTTTCTTTTCTTTAAGCATAATTTTAAACTTTTATTATATTTTATTTATGATTCTATTTAAGTTTAAATGTTACTGATAAATTATCAATATTGATAATGTTGTTAAATCGTTACTCTGTTTGATTGTTCTTATTTTATTTTATTTATTTTCACTGAATATTTTATTCAATACTGAAATATACACTAAAACAAAATATGCTTTTCCGTTTAATTCGAGATTTTAAAATGGAAAAATAAAGTGATCTCATAAGTTTTTCAAATACTTTATAAAAATTTAAATAATTGTTTAACTCAGCTCCATTTTTCCTTAAAATATTGACCATATGTTTTGTACAGCTATAAATGCTTAATAAATTTCTGTTTCAAATGTTGAACTTTGAAACATGATTATTCCGGATGTAAGGAGGGAAGAGCAGATGAAACGGACATCTGTGGATTGCATTTATTTAATTCTCGCTGACCATGCAAATTCAAAGGTCTTGGGAATGTCGTGCCGTTATGTGAAGCGGTAATTTTAAAACATGTAATGTAATCTGTTTTGTTCAGTTTTCGCGTTATAATGACTTGGATAAGCTTTAGAAAAGGTAAAAATGTAATATTTTTAACCTGTAATATTCTCTATTTTCTATTTATTAAAGTCTTATTTTAATATCAATTAAACAATCATTTTCATATCTGCGTAAGTTCTTAAGCCTAACATTTGATACTTGTAAGTAGCTTTGTATCGCAGAAAAAACTGCTCCTGTTACAGAAAACCGCTTAGAAATTATGGATTCATTTTATTAATTCAGTCTTCTGAGATGGAAATTGTTAAAATGACTATTTTTGGTTATTATGCTTCTGAATGAAGTAACATAAAGAATTTAAAAGATGAGAGCTAATTTTAAGTGAATGCCCTTCCAGACTGGTCATTATGTATTTTAAAATGCTAGTTGGAAGGGTGTTTTCTTGGAGAAATTCTTATGAAGAAAATGAGGAAGGTATGTAATTCTTTTTTTTTTTTCTTTTCTTTTTAAATTCTGAAGTATTTATTTAATGTTTATATGATAATATATATACAATCTAGGTTATGCAAATTGCATATTTTTAAAATAATATCCTAAGTTTCACCGACTTACAATTTTAAATATCTCTTTACTGTTATATATTAAATAAAATATATGAAATTGTTTAACTGCATAATAAAACAAAGATTCAATTCAATTTTATTCCACATCTTTATAAAAAAAGATATTCTGCTTAAAAAAAAAGGACGATTTACTATATTATTTAGTAATACTAATAATATTTACATTTATCAATTATTTAATACGCCATGATAGCATAATTACATCAAATGAGGTAAAAATTGCGTTGACTCAGTTTAAAGAAATTTAAACATTTAAAAAATACCAATTACATTGCCATGTGGAATAAATTTAAATACCTGCAAACATCATTTTTGTAAACTGCTGCTGTAAACTGAAAATATGTATACACACATGCACTGAAATTTAAAAATATGAAGTATGTTAAATATTTTAGAAAAATATTTTGATTAAATATATATATATGTATTTAAGTATTTGGAAATTTTTAAAATTTCCTCCTTCTAACTAATTTTTAATTTTTTGTTTCAATTTCTTATTATTATAAATTAACAATATATTCTAAACTCAATTATATATTATTTTAGCGGTGTATTGGTACATTCATTTTTGAAATTATTTTTTATGTTGAAATATTAAAACTTTCTATAAACTTCAGCATTCAAATATATTTATAAACTATCCATGGACTTACAAAGTAGTACCCAGAAATGTTTAGAATATACAGGGTGCAAAGTCGAGAGCAGGTCTTTATTTGCGCAACAATTGGTCTCAGACGTCCTCCAATAAGAAAATGTATTTTTAAAAAAATGTAAGAATTCATTATATAATATGACATGTTTAAATTTAAAAAATTAATTTATTAAAAATCACAAAAACTGATAATTTTTATACAATTTTCATGACACTAATAGTGAAAGTTGAGTTCCAACCTAAAAAATATAACACAAAAAGTTTCACTTTTGTGCACGCAAAATTGTCTGAGATAGTTAGTTTCAAAATTTAGGATTATTTCGCATTTTCTCGGGCTTTATTAAAATGCCAATGAAAAATTCTTTAATAAACCCAGGGAAAATGCAAACAAAGTCCAATTAGGACTTTTAAACCGATCCCTTATTGAATGCCGAAATATGTTAGAAAATCCAAACTTTAAATATCTTGTTCCATTTTGGGAGAATAGAAATGAAACTTTTTGTTAGAATGAGTGTCAGTTTTCTAAATATGACTATAGGGATCTGTGACTATGTAAAAATCTAGTTTTTGCAATTTTGAAAAAATAGATATTTTAAATTTAAACATGTTATATACCACAAATGCTCATATTCTTTAAAACATTTTGTAACTGAAACTATATATTTGCGACCAATAGTTGCGGAGATAAAGGTATTCTCGTCACAATGCTTTGCACCCTGTATTAAAAAAAAATAATAATAATATATATATATATATATATATATATATATATATATATATGTATAAATGAATTTTTTAATCTTAGTTAAAGCCAAGCAACAGATATAAGATCCCTGAAACCACATAGGTCAATGAGAAGGAAATTACAACAAATTTAAATAACCTGGGGAGACTGATTGTGATTTATTGAAACATTTATTTTTTATTTATTGATTTTTATTTTATTTAACTTCAGTCTAATCATAAATTTATTCCTATATTGTTAGTTGCAATTTTAATAATTTTGCCGGTGCCTAAAAACCACATGAAACTCAAATCAAAAGTTACAAACAAGCAACGAGGAAATAAAAAATTAAGACAGCATTTTAAACATTTTTTTTAGGAAAAGCTTAGAATGGTAGAAAAAAAAAAAAAAAAAAAAAAAAAAACTCGTCAGGGGTGACCCTTTTCGTCGTTGAGCACCAATGTACGATTCCGTTCGTTAGCAGCTATAATAGCAAATTGCTAGCGGGCACCCTATCGTACAAGAAATTAATTGAAGTTAGAAATGAAGAATAAATTGGAATAAATTATTTACTTCAAGAAATCAGAGAATCAAACAGAAAACAACCATGAAAAACAAACATCAATCATAGGATGACGCATTCGGAATCACAAGGATTAAAACCAGCAAAATAAATCAAGAGTTTAGTTGTACATAGCAGATGAAGAATAATGATACAACACAGCAACAGGGATATAAATTACTTTTTTTTTAATTCAAATAATGTTTGATAAATTTTAACATACTTACTATTCCTTTAATTTCAACGTATATGCATGAAAAATTCCATATTTTATGACAGTAATTCCCAAAAAGTGTCATAACATGTCTATATCCCTTAAAAAATTCCTTAAACTTTTGCATTTTTAAAAAATTTCTTTTTTCCCCTAATCTGAAGATAATGACGTTATAGTATTAATTACGAAACTTTGAATAAACACCATAAAATGCAAGAACTCGCAACTGCTACAAACAAAGCACGGCTTCTACAAACAAAGCGAAAACGCATTCAACACACTCAACGTGCTTGTTTGCAGCTCTCGTGCCTACAATGTTCGCCTGATGAAGGGTTGTGTCTTCTTTTGATCTGAAACAGTTGGTGCGAGTTCTTGCATTTTATGGTGTGTATTCAAAGTTTTGTAATTAATACTACAACTTCATTATATTCAGATTAGGGGAAAAAAAGAAATTTTTAAAAAATGCAAAAATTTAAGAAATTTTTTAAGGTATAAAGAGACGTTATGACACTTTTTGGGGAAAACTGTCATAGAATATAGAATTAATTGAAGTTAGAAATGAAGAATAAATTGGAATAAATTATTTACTTCAAGAAATCAGAGAATCAAACAGAAAACAACCATGAAAAACAAACATCAATCATAGGATGACGCATTCGGAATCACAAGGATTAAAACCAGCAAAATAAATCAAGAGTTTAGTTGTACATAGCAGATGAAGAATAATGATACAACACAGCAACAGGGATATAAATTACTTTTTTTTTAATTCAAATAATGTTTGATAAATTTTAACATACTTACTATTCCTTTAATTTCAACGTATATGCATGAAAAATTCCATATTTTATGACAGTAATTCCCAAAAAGTGTCATAACATGTCTATATCCCTTAAAAAATTCCTTAAACTTTTGCATTTTTAAAAAATTTCTTTTTTCCCCTAATCTGAAGATAATGACGTTATAGTATTAATTACGAAACTTTGAATAAACACCATAAAATGCAAGAACTCGCAACTGCTACAAACAAAGCACGGCTTCTACAAACAAAGCGAAAACGCATTCAACACACTCAACGTGCTTGTTTGCAGCTCTCGTGCCTACAATGTTCGCCTGATGAAGGGTTGTGTCTTCTTTTGATCCGAAACAGTTGGTGCGAGTTCTTGCATTTTATGGTGTGTATTCAAAGTTTTGTAATTAATACTACAACTTCATTATATTCAGATTAGGGGAAAAAAAGAAATTTTTAAAAAATGCAAAAATTTAAGAAATTTTTTAAGGTATAAAGAGACGTTATGACACTTTTTGGGGAAAACTGTCATAGAATATAGAATTTTTGATGCATATACGTTGAAATTAAAGGAATAGTAAGTATGTTAAAATTTCTCAAACATTATTTGAATTGAAAAAAAAAGTAATTCATATCCCTGTTCATGTGTTGTATCATTATTCGTCATCAGCTATGTAATTTTTACTTCTAAACGCTCGTACTGAGGGGATTTTTTATAATGACGCCATAATTTTTTTTTTTTTTTTAACTACACTATTTTAGAACGTTTACAGTACGTTTTCTGGAACGTTCTGAAAATGTGTATAACGTTTTGAAAACGTTGTAAAAACGTTTAGAACGTTCTGAGACCGTATACATAGAACATTCTCAGAACGCTTCTATAACACCGATGGTGATAGTTACACGTTTATTGAACGTTCTCTGAACCGTACTATTGTACGTCTTCAAGATGGACAGATAGACGTCTATAACACGTTCAAAGTGAACGTTCTTAGAACGTGTTTGCAGAACACTTTTTGAACGTTCAGAGAACGTTTCGGTGCTGCTTGGGTTGTTTGTTTGTAGTTGTTGCTGCATTTGAACATTATATCATAGGAATAATTTGTGTGCGTATGGGTATGTGTACATGTCTACGTACAAGAGTGTGTAGTAACATTTATATATAATAATCAGAATTGTAGAATAGTAATATACACTCATAGTGTATATTACTATTCTATAAATCTGCTTCATCAATTAAACCAACCGATAGTAACCGTCAGTGATGTCATAATTTAACGAAGGTTGCTTTGTAGGTGAGCGGGACTAGCGTAACCAATAACAAGTGTTTTCCGCTATTTTTAGAGCGGATTTTAGATATTATCCCATCTTAAAATTATATATTTGTGATGATGATTCGCATATCCATTTCTGCTGTTCTGATATGACATTTCAGAGTAAGTACCCGTGAACCTTTTCTTTACTTAAGTTCTTTATAAATATCGAAAATAAACTTAAGAATTTTTATTAAAGGGATTCGCTCACATTATACATATTTTTCAGGCGTCCGGTTTGAATCCCATTTCAGCACAGATGTTTATTGTGGTTCGGAATCCACTTTAATGCATACATCCTGGTCTAATAAGACTTAATGTGCAAAATAAGACCGTAGAGCAACACCTCAATCCAACCCAATATACACATTATCTATTGATTTTCGTGGTTTTAGTTTCTGAAAAACTTAGATTTTTTTTTTTTTTTTTTTTTTTTTTTGTTACGTTTTGCAGTAATATCAGAAAAATAAATAAATAAAATAAAATAAAATAAAATAAAATCCAATAAATTATTAATATTAGCGAATATTTAACATAAATAAATTTAACAACTTTTTATTTATTTATTTGTTTATTTCCCAACAGAATGCGCAATCTAAACATTTTAAACTATGTCTTAAGTAAATGTAGTATTTTAAAATTATTTTTTATTAATGAGTGCAGGATGTTTATGCACATAATATTTTCTGATAAATTTCTCTACCTAAGAACTAATTTATTAATCATTAGTAAAAAAAAATGTGAGTCTTATTACAAAAATATTCCAAATAAGTAACACTTTTCTTTCGGAAATTTTAATGTAATTAAAATGTTACTTTTAATTTGAGGTAATGGGTATATTTTTCCGTAAAGATTACGAAATTTAATGTTCGTTCTTGTTGTCTAAAATATGAATCTAGTGTGTTGATATATAAACACAGCAATATTTATATTGTAACCAACGTACTATCCCTTCCTGTTACTCCGCAATAATCATGTATTCAGTAAGCATAACAAACCAACAACTTACGAGACTGTCATCGTTAATATCTCAACTATATTGTGCTTGCGCAAAAGATAATTTGGCGTATTTTGACTGCTGTGAAAGTTATCTTTAAAATTTCGCCAGCAAAGTTTGCTCTTAACGTAATGTCAGATTAAAAATGTCAGATTAAAAATCCAATAATCCATTACAAAAGCATAAATATTGGAGAAAAATTATGATGAAAATAAAAATAACAAATAACAAAGTAGAAAGTATTTTCCAATGCATTTGTTATTGGGTGTTTTCTATATATATATATAAATAAAGCGTTTATTTAAATGTCAGTAACAAAATAATAATAATAATAATACTAATAATAAAACAAAAATTTACAGAAACGGAAAAAAAATCATAGATAAGTAATTTCAAATTGTCATTGATATTGATATTACAAGTTACCAGAGCAATATTTGTTACACTGTAAAAAATTTGCCTTTTTTGTTGCCAAAAATTCTCTGTTATTTGAGAAAATACGTTCTGAAAACGTAATTTTTTCGTAAATTACGCGTATTTTCTGAAATTACAGAGAATTTCTGGCAGCAAAAAAGACAATTTTTTTACAGTGTAGTCAGGTATCATCCATTTTCCCAGAGATGGGCAAAAAGACAAATAAGCTGAAACTATATGCAACGGCCAGACATCTAAATGGGATCCTAAAATCTCACCCCCAGCTTCTCGTCCTTTGCATTTCATCCTCACTGTTAAAAAAAAAAAAAAAAAAAAAAAATGCAATTTCGTTGCCAGAAATTCTCTGTGAAAATGAAAATTACAGAATTCTGTAAAAGTTACAGAAAAATACGTTTTGTCAACAAAAATTTTCCATTATTTACGACTTTTTTTCTGAAATTACAGAGAATTCTGTAATTTTCACAGATAATTTCTGGCAATAAAATTGCATTTTTTTTTTTTTTAACAGTGAGGATATTTCTACACAAGTAGAGTAGGTGTAAGTTAATAGTTAAAAATTTTAAAAGATATAAATATAAACATTTCTTTTTAATTTCATTATAAAACAAGCAAATATAAACGCGGCTTCCGATAGAATGAATTGTTCGGTCAATGGTTACATGCTGTGATTAAAATGAAATTTTAAGTGTACAAAATATTTATTTATTTAATAGAAAAGCAAATAAGACTAGAGAATTATGAGTTTTTTTTTTTTTTTCCCAGTTATTTAATTATTGTACTCAAATTATATATTTATTTTATTAAAAGAAAATAAATGGATTAAAACTTGTAGGCAGATTATTTTAGCAGCATATTAGCTTCTGAGAACGGAATTTTTAACTTTTCAAAATTTAACATTAATTTATAAATATATATATTTAATTATTAACTTAATGTATATTTATATTAATATTATTTTGTAAGAAGTTTAAATCTCAATAAGGGAAACAAGGCAAATTAAACCCATTAAAATATGAAAGCATAGCAATAATCAGTACGTCATCAAGGGCATTATTGAATTATTGTATAAAAAATATATAGGAATTTTCTGTAAATGGGTACACTTAGAACTAAGATATAACAGATTTATACACCTAATTTCTTACATTACAAAAGAATTCTCTTAAATAGAAAAATAAATAAATTAAAACCACACGCATATAACTGTACCCAAACAGCCACTTCCATCCATGACATCTATAAAAATCTATAAAAGTTTAAAAATGATCCATTAAACTTCTATAAATATCCTACAAATATCTATTAGCACGACAAATGTCACTCTTTTTACATCCATTAAATGTCTGTTACATATCCAACAAATCTCCAAATATCGAATAACTGGACTTGTTATATCTAATAGATATTAAAAATATCTAAATCTTAATTTGATCTAACATGTTACATCTATTAGATATCGAAAAAAGCACAGCTAAATTCCGTCTACATTTAAATATCTAATAGATATCTATAATTAGTACAGGATATCCAAGACTTTTAATGGACATTCTTAAGATATTTTGTACCTTTTATGGAGCATTGGATGTAATTTAGATATCTAATGGATGTAAGTGGCTGTGGGGGTAGCCCGAAGGTAAAGGACACCATGTCGAAAAAATGTAATTTTACTGGAGACCAATATTTTTATTTTATTTATTCATTTATTTTCAACTTTAAATTCATGTTTATAGGCACTTATTTGGTACTAAGGGTAATTGATTAATGATACTTTAACACATTATTAATGACGTAATGCACTAATGTAATTAAGCAAAAAATGCACGTCAAGGACAATATGCTAACTCTTTTCGCGGGAAAATGGGCGTGGTGTCCTTTACTGCCTGGGTGCAGATATATATTTACATATATTTTTTAAAATGATAAAAATGTTTTAAGTAATAACGATAACATTTATTTTTTAAACTATCATATATGTTATTAATATATATTTATGAAGGAATGTTAAATTTTGATGTGGGTTCCTGGTAGCTAACAAGCTGTTAAAAAGTAATAATTTGCCTGATTTTTTTTTTTTTTTTTTTTTTTTTTTAATCATTTTATTTTCTTTAAAAAAAATTAAACTAGTCTTTCTCTCGAAGAAAATCTGCGTGATAGTACTTACATACTTAATATGATTTTTCAGAAAAATTTCTTTGGGTCGCAGTATCCCAGAGCGCAGGGCTCGTGATTGGAAGATGCGGGTTCGGTACTCGAGCCGGCCAAAGACCGTCGTGTACACTAATGGTGGCTGGTGCACGTAAAATCTGTCGTGACCGCAATGTCCTCCATGTTCCCATCAAAATTATACCTCTAGGGGTCACCGAAGCGGGAGAACCATCCCTTCCGTTGAGGATCAAAATTGTGATGGCATGTCTCCAGACCACCTCTAGGGGTTAGTCCTAGACTGTCGTCAACTACCTACTGCATAGCACTAGTGCGACGTATAAACCAACCAACCAACGAAACAGAAAAATTTCTCAAATACAATCACTGGAAAATGTCAGTTTTTCAGACTGAATTTTAGTTTGTTTCTTTTATTATTATTATTATTATTAAAAAAAGATTTAAGTATTTGACATTTGCATCATAATTTCAATTTTAGAAAATAAATTTTTCTGTTGCTAAATTAAAAATTCTTTGAATCAAATTAAATTATGTTATATTAAAACCAATTATTTCCTAAAATTTGACTGATTTAAATTACTATATCCTCCTACATAACAGAAATTCCATAGTTAATAAATGTATCTACAAAATAAATAAATAAATAAATAAATAAATAAATAAATAATGCTCATTCAATTTTTTCAATTTTTAATGAATGAAAAGTCTAAAAAAATATAAAATAGATGGCGCCGCTACCATCCTGTTGAATAGTCACTATTAAATGAGAGGCGTAACTGGCTTTAAATTCTTCCAAATATATTTCTGAATATGAAAATTTGAGCATGGGTTTAACATAAATAATTTTTCAGTTTCTTTAATAAAATATGCATTTCAAGTGTATTAGATTAAATTTTTGCAGTCGAAATCTCTTACCAAAGCGCTTATAATCGCTTTGCCTCTAGTAGCCAAATTCATGCTTTTCGTCTGGGTTTACCAATCAGATAACACTTAATGTCACTATCGTACTTTTTCGACAAAATTTAATCGTAACTGGTCCACATTAGAGAAATATTGTACAGCTATTCCAGTTTGGACCAAAATGAATAGTTAGATTCTTGGAAAACTGCTTCATAATTCCCTAATCTTATTTAATTATTAATGAATAAATATATAAATAATTAAAGTAAATCTTTTATTTTTTATTTAAAAAAAAAAAAAAAAAGAAAGAAAGAAAGAAATGAAATTTGAAAATAAAGAAATTTATTGTACATTTGAAATACTATTAAATTCACAGTGAACATTTGATACACAATTTATTCTAAGAAAATCTATCTTTTTATTTAGAGGAAAATCTCGCGTACGAAATGTTGGGGGTGAGATAATGGGGACCAGATTTCCATAACTTTCTTAAATGACATATTAGAATTTTTAAATTAAAAATTATAATATTAAAACAATCAATATATTTTTTCAGCCTATTATATGTAAAAAAGAACAAATAATTATGCTTTAACATTTAATCATAATTAAATGGATCATTTAATGGATAGCCAAAAGTTTCATTTGATAAATTCAGGTAACAAACTAGATGCACACCATAAACTTGAAAAAATGCTGCGAAGTTAATTCTTTGAAAAAGCTGAAAAATCTGATCTGTGCTTAACACACATTTAAATTTTAATAATGTTAAAATACATAACTGAAATATCATATCCAAAAATAAAATTTTATCTGAATCATTTATAACAATAGCAAACTTCTAAACACAAATGGTATATCAAATACCTCTTTACTTTGTTTTTTAGTCCATATGGTAGAAAGGACAGTTTTTATTGTTGAGACTCATACATACATCCATGGGTGGGGTGGAAATTTATATTTCTTTGCATATTCCGAATAATCTATTATAGTAGTTGCTTAACCTTTGATATAAGCAAAAAACAATGAAAAATTAGTCATGAAATGTAAATTGTTTTGAGTCTTTTATTTGTCATAGCAATTTCATGAAAAAAAAAGGAGGGAAAAAAAATCTACTTGAGTCGTTTTATCAACGGTGGACAAAAGATAATTGGTAGCGGAAAAAAGACGGCAAAAACTCTTTAATTCTTTTGTTCTAAATAAGATCGTAAAGAAGGCGGCAAAAATTTATGGATGAATTTTATTGTAAAAACCGGATGCTATTGTTTCGTTTCTACGAAAGAGTACCTACATTTTGAAGATATTAAATAAGATGTTTAATAATAATAATTTTTACAAATGAATTATTTCTGAAGTTGTGTGTTGTTTTAATACCGCTTGATACTTTGAAAATGTTATTGTTATAATATCTCAGTAAAATGTTTTTTTAAATATTCATTCTCTGTGAAACATCATCAAGCAAAAATTTTCAATAAATAATTTATTAAAAACATTTTTTTTTCTCTCTGCTCGTTAAAAATACATTTTTTATTATTATTATTATTACATTTCTTCAATTTTATGATATTTGAACAGCTATTTGGTAAATGTGTTTCCATATTATTGCACATAAATTCTGTTCCAGAGATTATTTATTTATTTACTTTTTTTTTTTTTTTTAACCTGTTAAATATTAATAATAAAAATAAAACGATATGTGCAGAAAGATTAAAGCATTATTATAAAATCAAGGGTTATATGTTATCACCTTTAAGGAATATCAGTAAAAAGGAATAAAATTGACTAATTTTGGATAGCTTTATATATTGACTATAAATTGTATGCACCTAGCATAGTATATGTGTACAAAAAATTTAACGTATAAGGAAAACGTATTACTCAATTTGAAATACACTTTAAGCCATTTTTAACCGTATCATCTAAAATATCTAAAATATTTTGAGTGGTCTTATAAATTAATGATGAATGATTTTAATCCCATATACTATAGGAATCATGTTTTTATACATATAGTAAATAAATGTAAATTTAATTATGTTTAGCGCCGTCTAAAGACGTTCAAATGTACCAACATGAAATTCCACCCATAGATTGCAATGTATTTGAATTCATTTGTATATCCTTGTGTGCAGATTATTCGTCCGGTCATCGTAAAAAGTTTCAAGTAACATTAGCATATTGTGCATATTTTGAGTACCGAAATTGGAATATCTGCTAACATCAGCTTTTAAGTTATATCGATAACAGGCACTCACTCAGACCAGTCGCTAAAAGTCTGATTTTTTAGATTCAAAGACCCCAAATCATACAATTGAAGCAAAAATTCATTTTTAAAAATTCATACTCGGAACCTTTATGTCATATGCGGGTAAAATAAATAAAAATTCGAAATCGTAACATTTCTCATTTTTCTATTTGAATTCAAAAGACTTTATAGTTGACAAAATAAATATGTCAAAAAATAAATAGTCTAATTCAAAAATCAGCTAAAAATGCCAAGTTTGATGTCATTAGTACTGCTATCTATAACTGTGATACTCAAATGATTTTTTTTTTTTTTTTTTTTTGTAAAGGCGAATCTAAACAAACAATTTCTTATATCTATCAATAGATATTTATATCTATCAATTATTTATACCTATTTTTAGATCTATCAATTTTATATCTGATTTTAATCTTTGCTTAACCCATAAGCATTATGCTCTATTTATAATAACTAACAATTTTTTATTATTTTTATTAACTTCCTTTTTTAACTTATATCTTTGATCTTTAATGTTCAGTTTTTCCTATTTTTCTCTTAGTTTCGCTTCTTGTCTTAAACGTGTTTAGAAAAATAAATAAATAAATAAATAAAAATATTCTCAAGGAAACAAAAAAATTCTGAACGAATTTGGATTGATTTTTTTTCCCCTAAAAAAGTGCAAAAATTTGTAGAAATTTCAAGTGAAATAATTGGGAAATTTTAACAAACTAAAATTTCTTTAAACAATCTCTAAATTTGTTACAAACCGAAAGGGAAATATTGCCACTTTTTCTTGACATTCTCTGACTCTAACGTAAAATAAACCTGCACAAAAGGCCAAATTTAGCACGGCAACAGAAAAAAAAAAGATTATTCATGCCACTTTAACATCAAATATCAAAATTAACTTCATCAAATCATTCCAGAAATTAGAAATTTGATATAACGTCACATATCCAAATTAATTTTATAATATCATTCATTAATCTTACAGATTTTTCTAGTGCCTAAAATCAAATTCTTGTTTATTCTATGCATACATAAAAATTTTAAATATATATATATATATACATATAATAAAAGGCTTTTAAAATACAACAGAAATAAGAAAATTTGGATATGATGTCCAAATTAACTTCGTCCATGAGAATGTAACTTTGCTAAAATAGTTCTGCGGATAAAATGCTTCGTGCTCTATCTTATGATTCATAAATTCGATCAGCAAATAAGTGCAACGAATAAAATGTCCAAAATAACATAGATTTTATAAGAAAATGCATCTAAATTAAGTTAACACTACTCACAGAATTATGGCAATGAAATAATACGGCCATATGATAAGAATGTTGTGGGACAATGACCTACCTCTATACAGTAAAAAAATAAAACATCTGTAACATTCTTACAGTAAATTTCTTTTTTCTAAAACTGTAAAAATTTACTACAAAATCCCATCTCAATCTGTAAATGATCCGTTTTTTCTAGAACTATATAAAGAACTATATTTCACAATAACAATTAAAAATCTGGCGCTTTTATTACCCGCTATTACACGTATTTTGTGCATTTTTTGAGGGGAATAATGTGATCAGAAGAGAAAAAATTGACCTAGCAAAAGTAGACATCTAAAAATTTCCCGGTAAGAGAAAGCTGATACCTGTGTAAAAACATGTAAAACCGATTTACATAGCGAGTTAAAAAATAAGAAAAAATAATTGGTAGAGTTATTTTTTGAAACGCCGATTTCCGAGACCTAAAGGTGACCTACTTAAGATGACAGTTAATTTTCCTATAATGACTACATAATACATTAGAAAGGATATCTAAAATGGACTTAATTTTAGTTTACATAATTTTCAAGAAATTCATTAGAGCCGTTTTTGAGCTACCGACTTCTACCAAAACTTGGCATACTAAATTATTGACCGTAAAACAAAAATTACATACAAAAGAATACTTAAAAGGGAGTTAATATGGCGAGTTTGAAAAAAATCCGTACAACCGTTTTTAAAGAAATGCACTTGCGAGATCTGAAATTGAGCTATTTATACAGGACGCCTAAAATTTTTTATGAACTAACGAACCATATAATTCGCAAGGACCTCTAATAGATTGTTTATATAGCAACTTTTAAGAAAATAGTTAGAGCCGTTTTTGAGATACGGATTTGCAGTTTCCGATGTCCTACTTCCGGTTTTTCAATTCCCCCCCCCCCCCCAAAAAAAAAAAATTTGGAAAATTCATCTGTATACAAGACATGTCTCCATTCTGAAGTTTCGTAGTTCTATCTTCATTAGTTTCGGAGATATGATAGCCAGAAATTCCTCACACACACACACACTGATCAATTGCCAAAAACTACTTTTTTGAACTCAGGAAACCGTAAAACCTATAACTCAGGTAAAAACTCGATATTGAATTTTCGGACCGAATACAATACTTCTATTACCTGCGGAAAGGAAAATGGAAGTGAAAATTAATGTTTCTACTTCAGAAAAAAAATTTTAAGTCACAAACATATTCTCTCCAATAATTAATAAATATTAGTCAGTAAAATGCATATATAAAATAGATTTTTTGACATTTCCGTATATTTTTCTCAGTATTTTTTCATAAGACTTAAGAGACTTAAGATAAATGATTACCAGTAGTTTTCTATTGAAATTTTTAACCGTGCACTTTCTTCTATGAATGTGGATAAGAGTAAAGAAAAAAAAGAATATGAAAAGAAAAATGTAGCTGAAGATAAAGAGATAGAATAAAACATATTGATTATTATTATTGTTGTTATTATTTTCTCAGAATGTGGTCAGCCTAACCATTATTATTATTATTATTTTTTTTTTTTTTTTCAGGAGTTTTTATTGTCCATTTATTTGTTTGTAATCATTATTTTTAGTACTTTTTCAATTTTTTTTTTTTTTTTTTTTCTGTTTGTTACAACGTATAAGTTTTCGCATAAAGCATATCTCGTGAACTCTTTACGGGAAAACAATATATTGGACAAACAATATCACGTAACCATAATCTTTCACATCCTTAGAGGAGAAATACTATTTAAATAATATTTCTCCTCTAAGGCCACATCCCTCATCAGAATCCCCTTATTTATCAAATAGCATCCACGTGTGCGCACATATGTTTCGGTGGCGACTTAATGTTTCTCATGCTGCACAACCTAAGTGTTATCAGTTGTGTAATGTTCACAAGAAGTAGTGATACCTGAAATGATGATGGATTTCAATTAGAAAGCTGACAGTTGTAATTGTGTAAAAGCAGTTTGTTGGAGCATGGAACTCGATGAATTTAAATGATAACAGTATAAGTATACATTAAATGCACATGCTTTGTGGGTACTATTAACGTTTTATCACATCATATAGATAGAAACACCTGTTATTTAGATGTAGTTCCTGGTACATGTTTACATCTTGAGGAAATTACAATGCACCAGACCACGTTTTAGATAACAATTTTGTCTTTGTACATGGAATGAAATCATTAATTTTGTGTCTTTTCCACCCTAATTGTCCCTTTACTTGGTTTATTTGTTAACCCATTTTAACGCAACACCAGATGTAATTACGTTTAACAGTTAACTAAAAAAGATATTTTATATTAAGTATTGTTTTTAAGTAAGGAAAGGAAAGATGTTTATTTTACGTATTACAAAAAAAAAAAAAAAAAAAAAAAAATATCTGAAAAATAATTTTATATTTAAAAATAAAATTCTAACTTGATGCCACTAATCAATCCAAAATTTCTGAAAATCTTCATATTTGAATAAGTATACATAACTTGTAAAAAAAATGTTTCATAATAAAATAATTACTTTTGAAGTCATCTGTAGTTTTTACTGATTTATACTCCCTCAAGGAATTTTCCGTAAACATTTATTTGTATTCATTCTATACTCTTATTCCACTGAAGTTGTACAAATACAATACCCTGCATTTAGTAAGATAAGACTAATATTAATAATTTTATTTTAAATTATTGTTATATATGACCAAAATAATGAGTATTACTGTTTGTATTTAGAAGAAAAAAAAATCATTATTTCTAGTTTTCGTGGTTAATGGGTTAAAGTGTTTTGCATATCATAGACTTTATAACAATGGAATGTATAGGGCATTTTTAAAAATATAAATCAATTTCAAATTTTATTGTGTTTTGTTCGTTTAAATGACATAATAGTAAATTAATGAAATTAAGGTGTTTGTATCGAAAAACTTTTCTTTATATATGCCTATTTTAATGTAATATAAAATTTAAATGAATATATATGGATATTCATTGTATAAGTACATACTTTTTGCATATATATATATATATATATATATATATATATATATATATATATATATATATATATATATATATATATAATTTCTAAAGTGAAAACATATGTGTAATGTGGCTATTTTCTTCAATGGAATAACTTTAAAAGTTGATTTTTAACTACTTAGAAAAACAGAAGTTATTATAATAAAGAACAAGAAAAACCGTTTTCAGAATAAACACAAGGCTTTAAAATGTATTTTTTATGAATTTGCATTGCTTATTTATAGATTTAAATATTCTTTGTCCGTTTATCAAGACAATTTACTTAATAGCATTTTTAGTCATTCAGTTAAATAAATGATATAAAAGTATTTTAATATAATTCAGATTTTTTTTCCTACAGTGTTAAGTTTTCTATTATTCAAAAAGTAGGCTGAAAAAAATACTGAATATTATTAAAACCTTTTTGATTGACATTTTTCTTTATTGAAACCTGGAAATTGTTTTCAAAGGACAGTACGAACAAGGACAATACGTTTTAATACATTACTAAATATATATATTACTTAAAAAAATAAATAAATAAATAAATAAAACGAAGAAGGGTTAGAAGGAGAATGAAAGGAAGATTAAAAAAAAAAAAAGAAAGAAAGAAAAGAAAAGGTTTGAGGTTGATCGAAAATAAAAATTGTTATAAGTATGAAAATAAAATTATAGGGGAAAATATTAAACTTTCACAACCATTTCAAGTAATGCAGCCCTATTTTATCTTATACTATTAAGTGAGCAATATTTGTATATATATATATATATATATATATATATATATATATATATATATATATATATATGTGTGTGTGTGTGTGTGTGTGTATGTGTGTGTGTGTGTATATATTTCACTATTCTCGAAAACGGTAGCTCGGACAGTCACGTGATTTAACACAAAGGTGCCCTACGTAGGGTCATTGTGCACATCGAAGTCAGAATTTCGAATTTTTGATTAGTTTTCTTTTAATTAATAAAAATATGAAAATAAAACTTCCCATTTCTATAATAACGCAGAATGGAGAATCTTAGGAAAGACTTGATTGGTTTATTTGATTTTCGTTGATTTGAGTGTATTTTACATTGAACTACAGCTACGTTATGAGGAATTACAAGAGATTTGAATGGTTTATTTGATTTTCATTGATTTGAGTGTATTTTACGTTGAACTACAGCTACGTTATGAGGAATTACAAGAGATTTGATTGGTTTATTTGTTTTTCATTAGTTTGAGTTTATCTTAGGTTGAACTAGAGCTACGTTATGAGGAATTACGAGGATTCAGTTGGTTTATTTGATTTTCATTGATTTGAGCGTATTTTACGTTGAACTAGAGTTACGTTTAGATTTTACTTAAAAATATTTGAACTTTTAATATTTTAATATTATACGACTTTTACAGAGAAAAAGTTACGATTAACGCCGCGGGCGCCCGAGAGCATGTTTTTTGGTAAACATTTTCATGGGTCTCTGGCCAGTTAGTAATTAATTATCCAGACAAGCTTAATTTCAAATATCCATCGAAAAATAATTATGTATGTAATACATTTTTTAGAAATTTTATAATATACTTTGGTCATACATATTATGATTACATGATTTGAAGATTTGAAGAATATTCACAAGTTACTACCGAGAAATTTTGATATTTACAAATGATAATGTCTTTATTTGTTTATTTATTTTCAAATATGACCTTATCAGATTAACCAGTATTATCAAAATTAAATTACATTTGCACATTTTCATAGTAAAATAATTAAGTTTATGTAATGTCAAATGAGTACCAGAATTTTGGAAAAATTCTATTTAAATATGTTTTTAATTTGCACTGACTATATTACATTTATAAATTATATAAATTGTTATTTAAATTCAGACGTATAATCAGCATTAGAGAAACCCTCTTAATTTCTCTTTAAGAAGTTTAATTTCAATCTTAGAGCTATACATATATATTGCAATTTAAAAATATAAATTTTTAAATCAAATCCAACTGCTAAAATAAATTTCTATCATAAATATCTTTTTCAAATGTAATTTTACCAAAACAATTGATTTGGTGATGATTTTGATACACGAAATTTTTACAGAAATTAAATTCTAATAATTTATCAAGCTTATTCTTTAAAACCGTGTTGTCAGATTAATCTTTATTTACTTATTTATTTATTTAATATCAATCACTGTTTCAGTGTTATAAGATTATTTAATAGATTTATTTAATCTTTTATTCATTAAAAAGGTACTATATTCTTTGGATAAAATGTTGAATAAATTTTTAAGCTTTGAATATGGCAACACAGAAATTAAAATATATAAGTAAATAAATATATAACCTAAAGTGATAATCTTATTTAGCCAATTGCAGTGACATTTCTCAACAATAAAATTGACATATATTAAAAAAGATGAAAGAACTTACTTTCCCAGAGCTCATTTCAAATACATTTTTCAATTCCTCGAAAAGCTTATGACAAATTTTTAAGAAATAAAATTTTATTCAATATCAAACGATGAAGAAAATAAGAAGAGATATTTAAAGGCGTCTTTATGTCATTAGTTAATAACTCTGTCATTTTAAAAGACATATATAAAGTAAATCAAAATGATGAGGCAGCTCTCCACCACAAAAATCACCTTCGAATATAATTTTCGATAAAAATGAGCTGATAAGTAAAAGAGAAACGTTTTTAAGGCACCGTCTGAGAGCTACCTGAGATTGATGGTGATCCGATAAGTTCATTAACACTCAAGGGCTCTTTTCGGAAATCCTGTTCTGAATTAATTTTATCTTTTTAAGCAGGTCACTAAAAGCTCCTCGGGAAAAATGCTTTCGCTTCCTTTCTGACAAATGCATGGCTTCAGTTTTTCACTAAAAATGGGTGACAGATGAAATATTAAAGCTAGGCCCCCGTTATTGATTGGCGGGTTATGATAACAATGGTATAATGCGATGGTATTGTTGGAATAAAAATTACTGAACAGAATAATGGGAAGGTGCAACAATTGAATAATTGTGCTGAAGTAATTATTCTTTTGATTTATAATAGTTGAGCCGTCAAAAGGATTTAACTGCAACCAAAAACTGCATGAGGGGTGTTGCTTTTTTAATAGAATATATTAATCATGTTAAATGCTTAGAAAATATTTGAATAAATAACTATCAAATGTCGAGATTATTGCGAAAATGAATTATTAAAATTTGATTATGTACGATAAATAAATCATTTCAAATTTTTATTTAAGAAGAAATAACATAAGTACATATGATAAGCTTGAAAATATTATTGTTATTGTTATTACATGTTAGAATGCATAAGATGGAGGAAGAATATATGTATGAAAATGCAGACATAGACAGTTATAAAAAACACATAAGCGTAAAGAAAAAGGTTTCAATTAAATTTAAATACCAAGTTAAACTATCATTTTATAAAAAATATTTTTATAATATAAATATTATTAAAACGAACAATTAGAAATTTCAAAATAAATGTAATTGCTTTATTGTGATTTTTTTTTTTTTTTTTTTTTTTTTTTTTTTTTTTTAATTCATTAGGGGGAAAAAAAAAAACTTTTTTTATAATAACATAATATATAATAATAATAGTAAGAATAATATAATAATAATAATAGTAATAATAGTTACGAACTATTATAAAATGTTATGCTGTAAAGCTTTGTAATAGCGTCGTTAAATATAATTCAATATTATGAATTTTATTTCGGACACTTCATTTATATTTCTTTTAAAATAAGACGATGTGCGGTAGTAGAATATATACTCCCATTATCTAAAAAATGTTTACAAAAACAAGAGGAGAGGTGGGAGAAATGAGGAAAGAGCCTAGAAAATTTATTATAATGTTTATTCTTATCCCACTTAAATAAAATGCAATATTCGATTAGAACAAATTAATTTTACTTCCATTACGCAACTACCGTAGGTAATGGAAATATTGTATTCGGTCCAAAAATTTGATATCGAGTTTTTCCATAATTTACACGTTTTAAGGCCACCTGAGTCCAAAAAAGTAGTTTTTGACATTTGATCAGTGTGTGTGTGTGTATGCAATGTATGTGGGGAATATTCTAGCTATCATACCTCCGAAACTAATAAAGATAGAACGACGAAACTTCGGAATTGAGACAGGTCTGGTGTACAGATGAATTTTCCAAATTTTGGTGAAAATTGGAAAACCGGAAGTGGGAGCGTAAGTCCATATCTCAAAAACGACTCCAACGACTTCCTTGAAAGTTGCTAAACAAACACTCTATTAGATGTCCTTTGGAATGATATAGTTGGTTAGTTCAGGAAAATTGATAGGCGTCCTCTATAAATAGCTCAATTTCAAGTCTCGCAAGTACGTTCCTTTAAAAACGGCTGTACGTATTTTTTCCAAACTCGCCATATTAACTCCCTTTTAAATATCTTTTTGTGTGTAATTATTGTTTTCCGGTCAATAATTGAATATACAAAGTTTTGGTAAAAGTTTGTATCTCAAAAACGGCTATAACGATTTTCTTGAAAATTGTTGCACAAATTCATTTTAGATATCCTTTCTCATGTATTACGTGGTTATTACAGGAAAATTAACAGTCATCCAGCTTAGGTAGGTCAGTTTTTGATCTCGGAAATTGATGTTTCAAAAAAATAGCTCTACAATTTTTTTTTTTTTTTTTTTTAATTTTCCACGTAAACTTTGTTTTATATATGTCTTTACACGTTTATTAAGTTTCTCTTACCGGAAATATTTTAGGTTTCTACTTCGTTAGGTGTTAGGTCAATTTTATATCTTCTGATCACATTATCTTTTCTATCACATCTCCAAAAAATGCATATAATACATGTAATAGTGGGTAATAGAAGTCATGTGGTTGTTTCACACCAGATTTTTTTTTAATAATATATATGCACTCATAAGTTCAGATCATAAAACCAATTTCGATAATGATCTTTTATTTTGTTCTTTATTCATAAGATGCATTCTATAGGATTATTCTATATAAAGTGCGAAGATAAGCATTTGTACAAATGTACATTAGCCAATTATATATATATATTTATGCGCATCTGAAGTCTCTAGCTATAAAAAGTGAGAAAACGGAATGCGATTCTTTTAATTATAGTTTTTAATATTGCACACATCGAAATTAAATAGAACAGTTTGGAATATATCTTATAACAAAAAATTAACATTTCTATTTTCTAAAATAGGTATTACAAATAATTTTCTAATAAACACAACTTAATATGAAATATCTATTTTTTAAGAAGAATTACTTTTAATTTCTGTTGCTAGAAATTTTAGAATTTTAGGTATTATTTAAACAAGTGGAAAAAAAAAAAAACTTTTTAATTTATGTTTAAATTTATTTATTTGCTAAGTAAATTTTTTAATCAAAAATGGCGTAAAATATTTTTTATAGTTAATTAGTCATTGTTTTTGCAATTGTATGTCTCCGAATAAAAGAGTTTTGAACCATTTAAAGAAGTAGAACATGATTACAAAAAGTAAAAGGAAAGGAAAGAAAAGAAATTGTCGTTATTTTAACGATATTACACAAAACTATTTCAATTTTATTATTTAAAATTAATAAACTCTCTAAGAAATTTGTATTTAATAAATAATTTCACCCTTAGAATAATAGATATAATATTGACCGATATATACCGGTGCCTCATAAGTTTGTAGGCATTTTAAAACTTCATAAAAATTGAAGAAATTTGTAGAATTGGATGCGGTTTTCGAAAAAGTTGTTCTCGTGAAGGGGGATCTTTTTTGGTAAAGAACAAAGTAATATTTAAAATTTTCGTCGATAGAGGGTGCTGTACGTGAGCAAATCACATATTTTCATGAAAATTTATATGTATTTGCATGCAAATATTTCCAAGCATATAAATCCTATCATATGTGTTCGCCATAGCAACAAATTACAGTTTGCGAACGAATTACAACACCGCTAACTACAGCGTCAGTCAGCGGTTCATACCTGAGGAAAAATATCTTCACCAATAACGCTTTATGAACCAAATCAGCATCGCAATTAAAACTTCATGTATGCGCAAGTAGGAAAGAAAATAAGAAATAAGATATGTTAACAGTAAAACAGTGCAATTTACAGACCTCTGATTTGCATATTTTTGGATATTTGTGAATCTGTGCAGCGCCCTCTATCGACTAAAAATGTAACTATTTCATTTTTCTTTACTAAAAAAAATTCCCCGTCACAAGAATAATTTTTTCGCAAATCGCGTTCAATTCTATTAATTCCTTCAATTTTTATGTGTTTTTAAAATGTCTACAGACTTATGAGATACCTGGTATATAGTATATATATTACTATAAATACTTTATTTTTCATAAATAAACATCTTTATTTATTTTGTAAATAAATCTTTTGAAATTACTTTTAACTAACCTGTTTAACTTATTTTGTAAATGATTATTATTTTTGTAGAAAACACAATGAGAGAACATCGCCAGTAAAAACATAATAATAACATTTACTTCATTTTTTCTTTCTTTCTTACTTTTTCCCAATATTAGAATAGTTTAGATGTCATGCCACCAATTTAATTTTACATTGAAACTTTATGAAATATAGAATACTGATATTATTTAATAATCCTTAAATTTCAACTATCTGATTATCATATATATATATATATATATATATATATATATATATATATATATGTATATACATATATATAAATTAAAGTATATAAAATACATAGATGGATAGATGGATAGACAGATAGATAGAGAGGGAGAGAGAGGAGGGAGAATTTTTATTTATTTATACTCCAAAATAATTTTATTTATTTATTTTCTATTCTCATTATAATGTTTCATATTCGTATTTTAAATAAATTATTTGTTTCCAAAGACACTTTTTTTATATTCTTTTACGCTTTAACGTCTTTTAAAAAATTAATAATACTTATTAATTACTGAAAATTGTTACTAGCATCTGTTTCAGTGTGTTTTGAAATGATGCATATTTAACTTTTTAGAACATTAACGAAGATAAGGGATCATAAAATAATAGCAATCAGTTATAAACTTACTTCATTAATTAAAGAAGTATAAAAAATGGAATAAGTGATATCTAAATTTCGTATGCAAAATTACGAACAAATTATTCTTCCCAATTTGTAACTATATAATAATAATAATAATAATAATAATAACAATTACAGGTGATTTATCAGAATAATGTAGCCAATTTCATATAATATTTCCCATATTAAGAGAAATTTCTCTATGCTTTATTAATTAAAGTACCATAAATAATTTTAAACCCAAAAGAAAATTTTAATAACGCATTTTTTGCTTTATACTGTACTATTAACTGAACAAACATTATCCCAATACTCTCTGCTAACTCATCAAAAAGTCCCAATTAAAGGATTATTCTGCAGTTTAATAATTAACAAGTACTTGATATAAAATGGAATTTTGAAATTATTATTTAATAATAGGAAATTCTAGAAAAAATCTTTCTAAATATGAATAAATGTATATATATATATATATATATATATATATATAATTATATAGACTGAATGCTTTATTTCAATGTTTATTTATTTATTTATTCATTAACAGATTATGGAAATTTTAAAATTTTGGTATCGATAAAATGAAGTTTTAGACATATTGTGCTGGAGTGAAGGTTACAAACATTCCAAGAGGTCAGGGGTCGTGTGACCAGACAGAACGGAGCCACGAGAAGCTGTCTGAGCGACAGATGCTTTGTGTAAAAAAATTGTATATTTCTATGGAAGCGGTGACATCAATAGTTTCCGATTTCACGCATGGCCTTTGTTGCTACCGACGTTTCTCAGAGTTTCGGGTAGACCAAGATTGGCCGAAAATGATGTCACGGGTAGACTGATATCACGTTCAACGAATCAGTGCTTCGTGTGGGGTATTCCCCTCCCCCTTCGAAGGTGTGCTCGGAAGGAAGAGACTCAAAAAAGGGACAGAGAGACTTGGTGCTAAAAGTGTGTAGCATGTTTTTGAAGTATGCTCGGAGGCGAGCATTTTGTAATAATTTTTAATTTATTTGAATTTCAATTTTTTTGTTAAGTTTTGAATAAAAATAGCAAAAAACCATCCCTGGACTCATGCTTGCGTATTCCGTTCTTCGAGGTGTACTCCCAAATCACCACAGCTTTAATTAAAAATATAAAATGGTGGCATATCGGTGGTATGTTGTTTTAAGAAAAAAAAAAAACATCGAACTCTGTTTTCTATGTGTTGGTGGTGAAAAAGTATAAAAGAACGTTGCTGTGAGCCCGGTGACAACTGGAATCCCTGAGATTTACTGGAGATTATTGATGCCTGTGACAATAGCGTGGAAAGGATTAAAAAGGACTTCGCTTCTTCCCTGTGCTGCTGAATTCCCTGGAGATGCCAATCAAGGAGATTTTTCAGGTATGTTTTCTTTCATTTTCAGATATGCAAAGTGTCAGAGATTTGAGTTGTGGGATGATAGTTTTTGTTTATTTATTTATTTTTGTTTTGTAACAATGCATGTAGTTACGAAGCTTTAAGAGTAAGAATTTAGTTTTTATGTGTAAAATTTTAAGCACGGATATCTCGAAGTCAAGTTAATAGTTAAGGCGGTTGAAAAGAGTAATTTCATGACTTAACGGGGCGTTTACTTGAGAGATAAATTTATCGTTAAAGTTCTGTTTATTGTAACGGGGAGCTTGGTAACTTTAAATTGTTGTTTAAAAGTTTCGATAAGATTATAATTCTAAATTTTTTTTAAAAGCAACGTAAGGATTGTGGATACTGTAACTGTTTATATAGGAGTATACTGGAAATTAGTTGATTTGCCTACTGGTAAAAATTCTAGGATTTTTTTTTTTTTTTTTTTTTTCTAGTTGTTTATTTTAACTAAATATAGGTACTGTTTATTGTATCTGGGTAAATATTGTAGTTAATGTTTAGAGAAAAGGTGTTTAAAGATTTTCGTAGGTGATAATCAAAGTGTTACTTTTGTCTATATTTTCATGGTATTTGATTTGTTTATTGTTTTTATTATATGTGCATTTTTTTTCAGTAATTAGTGAAATTGTATTTTGTAATTATGGCATTTCTCATTAAGTATACTAAAAACATATTGTTAGAGTTAGCGGATGAATTTGGTGTTTCGGGGCTAACAGATAAAAGCAAAAAACTAGAAATCAAGGAAGCTATTGAAAAGGCGGCTAATTATGATGAAGGGGTTGCGAAGGCGCTAATAGAAGGGATTTTGGAACAGAAAGAAAGCGAATTGAAATTACAAAAAGAAAAAGAAGAGCGCGAATGGGCGTTGCAAAAAGAAGAGCGCGAATGGGAATTACGAAAAGAAAAAGAAAAAGAAGAGGCCGAACGAAATTTTGAACTGGAGAAACTCAGAATCCAGAGCGCTGCAGAAACTAGTAGCGTAGGGTCCGGGAGTTTAGTTCAAGAGACGGTTTTGAAGAAAATTACATTAAAAGACATAGCTCCGAAATTTGACCCAAAACAAATGGATATTTCTCTTTTTTTTACGATATTTGAAAGATTAGCACGTAAAGAAAATGTTAGCGAACAGGACTGGATGTCGCAACTTATCCCTTTATTGCCGTGCGACGTCGTACAAATAATTATGAAATTAGACGAGTCAGAGGCTGATAACTTTCAACATGTAAAAAAAGTGTTGATGAATAGATTCAGATTGAGTGCGCGTGCGCTAAGAACGAAATTTGAATCGCACACCAAAAAAAGTGAAGAATTATGGGTTGATTTAGTTCACGATTTGAGAGGGTACCTAGATAACTGGCTTGAGATTTTAGAAATTAAAGATTTAGAGTCATTAAAGGAATTGATGCTCACGGAGCAGTTAAAGAAAAGGGTACCATGCGAAATCAAACAACATTTTGTAGATGTGTGGGAAGAAATCAACAAAGCTTCGGATTTGGCGGAGAAGTGCGACAAGTATGACGCGGTTAGAAAAGAGAATGGGAAAAGAGAATATAAACCTTTTCAGCGTTTTACGAAGGGTAGAAATTCATTTGGGAAAGACGGTCAGAAATTCGGGTCAGGTAAGCATGATGGTGGGAGTAATCCGAAAGCTGAGTCAACTAAGGGCGACAAAAAAGACTCAGGAAAATTAAAAGGGGATAAAATCGAATCTAAAGATCGTGATTTTGATAGAAATAGTAAAATTGTGTGCTATTTGTGCTCGGAAAGGGGCCATATTCGACCTAACTGCCCACAAAACCCTAATCGCAGAACAAATCCGATCAATAACTTAAGTGCGGGCGAAATTTTAGGTGTTGGTTTTGAGCCTTATATAGGTAAATTAGAAATAAATGGACAAGAGCGCGAATTCTTGAGAGATAGTGGCTCAAACATTGACGTGTGCGAAAGGAATATGATTTCTGTTGAGGATTTACTGCCGGAACAGGTATGGATTAAGCAACCGTTTGACGAAACGTGTAGGTGTTTACCTTTGGCGAAAATCGTTTTAAAAGGGGAATTCGGAGAGGTCATTACAAAAGCGGCTGTAAAACCTGCTAATTTGAGTCAGGGAATATATCTTCTAGGCAATAAAACCGCAGAGTTAATTGAGTCCAATAAAAAAATTGTTTATCCAATTAATGCGATAACGCGAAGTCAGAAACGTGAGCAAGAAAGGATTAAGAGTGCGCAGTCCGAAATGAATAATGAAAAGCCAACTCAGAGAAAAATTCAGAATTTTGAGGAGGAACCGGGTTTGATAAGCGAGTCGTTAGAGGAGACTAGTGCAGAAAATAAAGTTGTTCTTCCTGTGTTAAAAGAAACAGACAGGTGTCCATTAATCGGGGTTTCAGCTGAAGAGTTTCAAAAAGAGCAAACTGCGTGTGACACGTTGAAAAATTGTTGGGAAAAAGCTAGGAATGAAGCGGGAAAGGAATTTAAGATAAAAAATGAGCGGTTAATTCGAATATCGGATTCTAAGCGTAACCAAAACAGGATGCAGTTGTGCGTGCCAAAGAAATTTAGGGCAGCGATTCTAAACCTGTGTCATGATTCTGTGTCAGGGCATTTAGGCTCGTGTAAAACTAAGCAGAGGGTGTTGACTAATTTCTTTTGGCCAAATTGCTATCAGGAAATCGAAGAGTATGTCAAAACTTGTGAAATTTGTCAAAAAGTAGGACAAAAAGGGGATAAGAAGAAAGCTCCGTTGAGATTAGTACCGATTATTTCTGAACCGTTCAGACGTCTGTCGATTGACGCTATAGGTCCGCTTGTAACGAGTAACAAAAATAATCGTTTTGCGATAACGGCTGTTTGCGTCGCTTCAAAATTCCCGGATGCTATTCCTGTGGAAAACCTAACTTCGAGGTCAGTGATCAATGCATTGATGCAAATTTTCGCGAAGACCGGATTTCCTAGAGAGTTAGTCTGCGATCAAGGTGCTTATTTCACGAGTGACTTATCGACAGCGTTTTTTGAGAAGTATGATATCAAAATCAATCATTCTTCTGTCTGTCATCCGCAATCTAATCAGGTGGAAAGAATGCATTCCACTCTTAAGAGGATTCTCAAAGCATTATGTCTCGAAACGAAAAGCGATTGGGAAGAAAATCTGCCTATGGCTCTTTTCGCGTTGAGAACGGTGCCGCATGAAAGCACGGGATTTTCTCCTTCAGAGCTTATTTTTGGGAAGAATTTGAGGATGCCTCATACCATTGTTTACGAAAATTGGATGCAGGAAGAGGAAATTAATCAAAATGTAGTAGAGTATATTTTGGATTTAAATGAGCGCTTAAAAAGATGTCAAGATTTGGCAGGGGAGCGCATGACAGAATGTCAACAAAAAAGAAAATTATGGTACGACCAAAATGCAGTGTCCCGAAAATTTAAGGTGGGAGACTCGGTGTTGGTTTTGGCTACTGCAAAACCACATAAAATGGCAGTACAGTGGCTAGGTCCAGGTGTAGTTACGGGGGTAATATCCGATACGAACTATACGGTAGATCTTCCGGGAAGGAGATGTAAGGACACGATTTTCCACGTGAATTTAATGAAACCTTATCATAAACGCCCAGAGCATGTCAACTTAATTTTGGAAGAGGGTGGCGAGGAAATTGAGGAGGATGCATCTATCCCGTATCAGATTTCGGACCCTAATCATTTCGACTTGACAGACTTAATTAAGGGGAGTAATTTGGGTAATAAGGTTTCGGAAGGGAATTTGGCAACTTTACAAGATGTCCTAGTAAAGCATAAAACGGTGTTTTCTAACGACCCTGGTACGACCCATAAGGTAGAGATGGATATCATTTTGACAGATGATAAGCCGATTCGTGCAAAACCCTATCGCATGTCTCCGCGGCAGTTAGAAATTATGCGGAAGGAGATTTCCAGGCTGTTAGAGTTAGGGGTGATTGAGGTGGGTCAGTCAGATTACGCATCGCCTATGATTCTTGTAGAGAGTCCGGGGAAAGACCCTAGGCCGTGTGTCGATTATAGGGCCCTCAATGCCAAAACCCAAGTGCAATTTTTCCCGTTACCGAATATTGAGGAGGTAGTTGAGGAAGTGAGCACTGCAAAATATATCTCAGTAATGGATCTGACGAAGGGGTATTTCCAAATCCCGTTAACGAAACGTGCGCAAAGGTATGCGGCGTTTGTAACCCCTTTCGGTGAGTTTATTCCAAAAAAAATGATGTTTGGCTTAGTGAATGCTCCATTTTATTTTTGTAAATTAATTAGTGAGGTGCTAGGGGATTTAGTGAGTTTTGTGAGACCATATGTGGATGATCTGGCTGTGTTTTCATCCAGTTGGGAGCTCCATATCCGGCATCTGGACATGGTGTTACAACGTTTGGAGGAGGCAAATCTAAAAGTGAAACCGGCAAAGTGTTTATTCGCCCAGGACCATGTAAAATTTTTAGGGCACGAAGTGGGGTCAGGGAAGAGGTCGCCGAGTGACGCGAAAATCCAAACTATCCAAGAATTTCCCATTCCAAAGACAAAGACGCATGTAAGGTCATTTTTAGGTCTGACCGGATTTTACCATAAATATATAAAGGATTATGCGACAAAAGCTGCGCCTTTGACGGATTTGTTAAAAGGGAAAAATAAGAGGGAAAAAATTGAGTGGAGTCAGGAATGTGATCAGGCATTTAAGGTACTAAAATTAGATCTAACTAAGGGACCGGTACTCTATGCTGCGGATTTTTCAAAAGACTTCATTGTTCAGACTGATGCAAGTCTTGTAGGGGCGGGTGTGGTCCTAGCTCAAAATTTCGGGAATAACGAGGAACACCCAATTGTTTATTTGAGCAAAAAATTCTCCAAGGCGGAGCGTAATTATAGTACCATTGAACGCGAATTAGCGGCAGTCATTTTTGGGGTGAAAAAACTAAATCATTATTTAGATGGACAAAAATTCGTTCTTCAAACCGATCATAACCCTTTAGTTTATCTTAAAAAAATGATGGGCACAAATTCACGTTTGACGAGATGGGCCTTATGTTTACAACAATACAACTTCACAGTCGAGCATAAGAGCGGAAAAAAGCATTTGAATGCGGATGCGTTAAGTCGCATGCACGAAGAATAAAAAAAAAAAATAATGCCTTGGTTTTAGGTAGTGTTTTTGGACTGTTTGTAAATATTTATTTTTTTTCTTTCTTTCATTTGTATTACAAAAAAAAAAAAAAAAAAAAAAAAAAAAAAAATTTGAATGTATTGATTATGAATTATTTTTCTTTCTTTTTCATGAAATTTTATTGTGTAATTGTAAAATTTCAGTGTTTGCCTTTTAAAATTTTGTTAGGGGTAGAACCTTTGATTGTCATCACGAAATTGCATGTGAATGTTTAATTGTTTTTTTATATAATGTGAAATGAGACCTTGGGATCTAGTAATTATGCAAGGTGTAAGACTAGAAAATTTATTTTTAAGATTATTTTTAGTTCTATAAAAGTTCAGGGGGTTGTTTCGAAAAAATTTTTTTGGGGGGCTAGCTCAACTCTCTGATGTTGCATGTTTGATAATGGGAGGAGGCACCTGAGTCTTCTGGAGCCCATTTTACATCCTGAAGTCCGTAAAATGGTCTTTTAGGAGGGAGGAAGCTGTGCTGGAGTGAAGGTTACAAACATTCCAAGAGGTCAGGGGTCGTGTGACCAGACAGAACGGAGCCACGAGAAGCTGTCTGAGCGACAGATGCTTTGTGTAAAAAAATTGTATATTTCTATGGAAGCGGTGACATCAATAGTTTCCGATTTCACGCATGGCCTTTGTTGCTACCGACGTTTCTCAGAGTTTCGGGTAGACCAAGATTGGCCGAAAATGATGTCACGGGTAGACTGATATCACGTTCAACGAATCAGTGCTTCGTGTGGGGTATTCCCCTCCCCCTTCGAAGGTGTGCTCGGAAGGAAGAGACTCAAAAAAGGGACAGAGAGACTTGGTGCTAAAAGTGTGTAGCATGTTTTTGAAGTATGCTCGGAGGCGAGCATTTTGTAATAATTTTTAATTTATTTGAATTTCAATTTTTTTGTTAAGTTTTGAATAAAAATAGCAAAAAACCATCCCTGGACTCATGCTTGCGTATTCCGTTCTTCGAGGTGTACTCCCAAATCACCACAATATTCGAAAACTAACACTTATATATATATATACTGAAACTAATCTCAACGCAATCTTCGTAGCCATCTTTAACGTGATTTTAAATTATTCATATTGTAATTCGCCTAATATGGTGAATATGGTACTTTCAAAACCACGATACATTAATCACATATTAACTATACAGGAGTAGTTAAATCCTATATTTTAAATAACTCTGTTTTCTAACAATAATTTTTGCTTTAATTATTCTTTGAATTTTCGCAGTTAAAGAAAGTAAAATTCTATTTAAAAATAATGGTCTTCAAAATATAGGGTGCTATGAACTATGAACGCTGTTATTAGAAATATTTAACAACTTTGCATGAGAAAAAAAAATAATTAAACAAAATAAAACTATAAATATATGAACTATAAACTGTAAATATAATTGTTTGGATTTTTAATTGCTTTGTCATAACTTTTGTTTCAAATTGCACTGAAGTGTCTCAGATGGATGTGTAAATTAAATTATTATTATTATTTTATTATTATTATTATTATTATCAGGAACATTTACTGCTTGCAAGCAAATACCGTCCACAGTTTGATTAAGATATTTTGTTTTGCACTTCACTATAATTTACAGCATATTTACACTGTTAGTAGTGTTATCAGTCAATATATTATTAATTTTATTCTTTGCCTAAAAATCTTAGAGTAGGAGATATGCTGAAAAAAAATAAATAAATAAATAATAAAAAGTATTTCTTTTTTCTTAATACCTTGGCGGTACCATGAATGACTGATATGTTGTCTTTTATTTATACAAACATTGTTATTTTCCCTTAAGTGTCGTTTAAAATTAAAATTATACATGTAATAAATTTAATACAGCATGGAAATTCGATAAGTCATACAATAAAAAATTTATAATATTCTGGGAACAGGATAAAGTGATTTCATAGTCATATTTGAAATGCGCATTCAATTTGTTTCCCACTTCTATCACTAAAAAATGTCATAAACATATATATACTATAATATACATTAATAATTATATACATTTATAATTATATACATTAATATTTCTTTTTAAACCGATTTTAAAAGTTTAATAAATTGTAAACCCCTATTATAATTAAAATTTTATTATAAATCAAAAAAGCTCTCAAAAACAATACATGATAAAACGATTTTATCAAAAGATATGTATTTCAATAAAAATCAGATTTTTTTAAGTCATTTAAACAATAAAAACTTTTACCATCCTTTTAAACTTTACTTTAATTGTCGAAGCAAACAAAATAAATTGAATGCTTTTTATATTGCATACAATTAAGTCTCCTTTAAGTGAAATTTAATACAGTAAAAAATGAAAAGAATTAATGTTTAAAACATGCATGCTTATTCTCAAAGAGATATGTATTTGGATATTCTCCCATATAAAGACTTTAAAATGTATTTATTTATTCTTTTCTTTTTTTTTTCTTTCTTTCTTTTTCTTATAAACAATCGCCGCAATTTTGAATACAAATATTCATTGGATAATGTGTTATATAAGAAAGTTTTGATATCATATAAATATTTTGTATAAGGATAACGATTAATTGGTGTTTCTTTGGGGTTTTCAAGTCACGTTTTTTTTGTGGTGCCAACGAATTAAAAAACCATAATTCTATAAACCAAGCAATTTATCGCAAGAGCATTGATGGTTTTTATTAATATTATTATCAGATTTATTAAATATACGACTTAGAAAACTAAAATGAGATTTAAGCACATAAATAATATTTAATTCTCGTACTTGTTTGTCATTAAAATATATTTCCTACTTTCTTTAAGATCTAGATGATAAACATTATGAATTTTCGTAAAAGATTGTATCTAATAAAAATTTAAAATATGTAAGAATAAAAGAAAAGGAAAAACCTTTTTTTTCCCCCAAAAGGAACAGTTTTGAAGTAATTTTGAAAAATAATAATAATAATAATAAACAATAAATAATAATAATAATAATTAAATTATGTTTTTATAACATTCCATGCTTGTTGTAGCAAATATTTAACACGTTTTCCTGGGAGTCACCTTTTTTTTTTTTTTTTTTTCTAAATGATAATGCTTTGTCAAATATTTCAGAAAATTTTTTATTTGAAATATTACAAAAAAAATTATTCAACATTTTATTCTCCTTCCAGAAAATATACACGGAGAAAATATAATCTGAAATTTGAATTTTGTTTAAGTTTACAGATTTCTTATATTCTAGAGTAAGTTGGAAAGAAAAAGCAAAAGAAAAGAAAAGAAAACGAAGAAGTCACATTTAATATAGCCATACAAAAGATAGGTTAACTTAATTATTAAATATAAGTTATAATGTTTAATTTGACGTACTTTCCTTTTTTTGTTTTTTTAATTTAAAAGTTTTATATTTAAAAATACTCTTTTAATGACTTTTTTGTATGCTTAATTTTAGGTTTAACGAATGTTTTTTGCTTTATCTCAGAGTGAAAAGTGTAATTTTCCCTACATAAATTACATATATTTTATGTTCATATGAGTTCCCTTGTTTTAAAGCAAAAATCACTTCTTTTAAAAAATCTTTTTGATTTTTTCCCCACCATATCTTCAAACTTCTCAGTCGCATTCGAGATATTTATAACAATCATTTTTATCAGTTTTGAACACACTATCAATTATTGAATGGTTATCAGTTCAACTATCGATCAAATTTTCGCTTTAGTTATCGTCAAATCGTAGTGTACCGTATGGTAAAACCTGAATAGGTAACCAAAATTAATACACACAAACATTTTTGCAGAAGAATTTTTAGTGGAACTTAAAAAACCGATTTTCAAAGAATTACGCGGGGAGGAGGGAGGGAAGGGTTATTTTATGACGAAAAGATCATTAATTTTTATTTCACCATTATTCACCCATAAGCATTAGCCGGGGTTTGTCGAACTGATGGACATTTGTGAAGGAGAACCCAGTGGGAGGCCGCCATTACCCTTAACAAAGACATCATTGGGCGAAACATCCATGCCTTTTCTGGGATTCGAACCCGGTTTTTACCGTGTGGGAGACAGAGACGCAAATCACCATGCCATATTGGGCGGCTATTCTACCATTATAAAAGTTTTAAAAAAAAATATTTTATTTTGAATGGTTTAAAGTGTTAATTGCTCTCAAATATATATCTTTTTAAATGTATATTACCATTTGCAATTCACAATGATCAAACATAATATAAACTATTTTGAAGTGAAAAAGTGAAAATGAATGTATTAAGTTAAACAAAATAGAGTATAGGACATAACTGGAATAATTTGAAAATGTTTCTAGAAAAATTTCAAAATATAAGATTTTTATTTATTTATTTTTGCTGTCGATTTTTTTTTTTTTTTTTTTTTTTTTTTTTAATTATTTTGATAAATTATAAATTGAAAAACTTAAATTCGTTCTAACAGTTTATGATGGTTATTGTATTAATTATCTAATCACTCCAAATGAATAATTTAGTGCTTTACTATAATTTGTAATCATAGTTCAAATGAATTTTCCTTCTTCGATTGTCCTGACATTTATAGCTTCCAAGGATTCAGAAGAATATGTAAAGAATTTACATAATCTTAACAATTTTTATTAGACGGAATTATTATTGTAATATTTTTTATCACAAAAAAACTCATAAACGTGAAAAAAAAAAAAAAATAAATAAATAAAAGTAAAAGTAAATAAAAAAAATGGGGGAGGGGGGGAAGAACCGTCAATACTACATATAAAAATAATAATTAGAATTGTTTCTTTATTAAAAAGAATTCTTCGGGCAAACTGCTTTTTACAATTGCATAAATTGTTATTTCAGTTAATAAAAAAGTTTTACGCTTCCATTCAGCAATTAACTTGGAAAAAAAAGAAGAAGAAGAAGAAAAGGGTAATTATCATTCCGGAAGCAAAAATGTGGTATTTGTTAACCAAATAGTGAAAGAATTAATCAGTCACAGCTCCTTGATTCTTGCGTTATTTTTAGGGAATGTAATTTTATGATTTAAAAAAGAAGAAAAAAGGGGGAAGAAATATAAAATAAATATATTCCTACTTTATTTGATTCGAGATTTATGCCACTTACATTATTTTCTGCTTTTAGAGCATATTTTTAAATAGGCGTATACAGATATAAATATTTAAAAATAATTAGAAGTATTTTTCTTTCTTTTTTTTTTCTTTGTAGTTTTTGTTGTTGTTATTGTTTCTAACTGCACAATACATCACTGAATTTAAATATTTTTTAAATATTTTTTAAATATGATTTATCTTATAGTTAGAAATTCTATTTAAATATATTTAAATATGATTTATCTTATAGTTAGAAACCATTTATCACACTTTATAATAATAATTACATTATTTTTCATAATAATTTTACATTCACATTCAGTTATTTAAAAAATAAATAAATTACGTTATTTATTATTTCAGAAACAAAAATGTATTTGTTAACTAAATAGAGAAATGATTCAATTCACAGCTCTTTAATTCTTGCGTTATTTTTTTGCTTTTCAAGATATATCCCATGGAGATATATTTTTATATATCCAATGTTAAAACAATCTACATTTTATTACATAAAATTAAAAAAATCTTACACTAAAAACAACATTATTCTTTTCTAAAACGGTCAGAAGTAGTGTCCTGCAACGGGTAAAGTACCCGAAGGTTATTATTCGGTTTTGCCTTACTTTTAACCTGCAGATTTACTTACTAAATGAAAAAATAAATAAATAAAATACTTGAAAAATTTTTCATGCTGTTTTTTTATATATCTAACTTTTTATTGGTGAGATGGGATGACATTATATTCTTATAAATTAATTTAAAACATGACACATAACATATGTTTAATTACAATTGTGCGAATGTTAATGTTAAATGTTTAAAACTTTATATAGTAATAATTATTTGTCTCGCAATGTATACATGTTTCCTCTTTAACTCCTTTTCTGAACTGTCAAAATATACGGAATCGCTGAATTTTTTAAAAGTAAGTTACATACATTTTTTTTTTTTTAACAATGAAATTAAGTTATAATTTTATGTGTATACTTGTAACCTTTTCATACAATTATCTGAAATATCTCTTCAATAATACAACTACATTTTTTTGCAATAGAATTCAGTGTCTTTTATGACATAAATTTAACTTTATTATATTTGAGGTCACGGGTCAGAAACTACAGGTCAAGTTTACCCTACTCGCACGCAGGGCTCTAGTCAAAAGGAATTCATTGTTTCTTTATGTCAAATCAAATCTGCGAGTGCATCAATCTGCATTAATAAAATTGATCCAGAGTAACTGTATGTGCCTACATCAGCCTATTAAAAAAAAAAAAAAAAAAAAAAAAATTCATTTTTGTAACAAACGTAAAATTCTACCCAAATTAATAGTATTTTAATGAAAAAGCGTGAAAATCTTGTACGTTTAAGTACAAAATGCGCTAAAATCATTAAAAAATATGCAAATTGAGAAAAAAATCCGTCTCAAAATGCCTACTAGAAAAATTATTTAGACTTTATATAAAAATAATAATATTTGATTTCACATTATGTAAAATAGAATATATAAAATAAGCATGAGTATATAAAATTTGAAAGAGTTTAAATATTTATTTAAAAAAAAAAAAAAAAAAAAAAAAGTAGTTTGGGCGTCATAAAAACTTAACGAAGGCAAAAAATTATCGTTTTACTTAAAATAAGCTCAAAGGTACTGAATATTTTTTAGATTCTTAAATCTTTCAATTTTAAGAATGCAGTGTAAATAAAAACGCAAGATTAAAATAAATAAATAAATAAATAAATAAAAATACAAAAATTTATTATTTAAATAAACAAAAGAAAATCGTATTTACTATTATTATTAAAAATCTAACTTCGAGTTAAATTATACAATAAAAACAAGTTATATTTTATTTAAAAATAAATATTTAACTTAGTTCTTCTTCTGTTTCTCAAAAAAAAAAAAAAAAAAAAAATACAAAAGTAAAAAACATTTTTTTATTGCCAAATAGTATGAACGAATTCTGCATTCCAAACCTTTTAATTACTTTAAAGAATTAAAGTTTGCACAAAAATGCATCCAAAATTAACTTTATGGTTTTTTCAGTGAGCTTCGCCATTTCAAGCCTTTAAAATCTTTTTAAGAATTAAAGTACACACAAAAATGAGTCGAAAACTAACTTGAGCATTTTTATTTTATTTTATTTTATTTTTTATCTAAAATAATATGTATATGTATATATTTCTTTTTTCTTTTTTTTTTTTTCGTAGAACGGAAAAATTAATTAATAATAATTACTGTCTTAACCCCCTTTCTTTGATTTATATTCATTTATACAATTAACAATAAAATGTTTCAATATCGTTTTATTAGACTATTTATAAAGATTATTCAGAAATAAAAAACTTTTATTAAAAAAAAAAAAAAAAGTATTATGAAGGAGAGAAAAGAAAAAAAAAAAAAAAAAGAGAAAAGAAAAGAAAGGGAAAGAAAAGAAAAGATTTTGGTTTTGTAATAATGCAGCTCCAAGACGAAGTTATTTAAACTCCCACTTGAGCATGTTTCTTCGTGTCACAAAGAGAGAAAAGTTTTTATATTCGCATATAAAAATTCCCTCTGCAGCTCATTTTTATTTATTTATTTATTTATTTATTTATTTCAGAATCAAAGAATAATAAAAGCAAATATATTTTTTCCCTTTTAATCTAGAAGTAAATCAATCTTTCTCACATTAATATCAAATTGTCTTTATATTTATTTTTGAAATTATTTTATAACAAATTAAGATTACTTTTAATATATATATATATATATATATATATATATATATATATATATTGTAACAAAAAACATATTGAATTTACATTCTTAATAGTCCAATCTCAAGGATCAATTTAGGGAGGGGGGGGGATCGGTTAAGAGGAAATTTATTAAAAGAAAGAAGAAGAAAAAAAATCCATTCAATAAAAGTTGTCCCTTGTTAAACATTTATTAAGTAGAACAATTTCTTTAGTACCATAATCATCTTGCAAGAAAATCTTTTTTTTTATCTTAATATTATTTTGATTCAAGCAGAACGGCTTTTACAAATAGGAAAAAATAAAAAATAAAAATATTTATAAATATATAAATAAAAGCCCCTTTAATACATTTTTTTTTTTTTTTTTTTAACACAGATATGAAGTATGCATATTAACAAATTTGCTTTCATTTGCAGCATTTTCAAAATTAGTTAAATTGAATTACCAATTTTTTAAAGTAACTATTAATTAATTAATTAATTAATTTTATTTTATTTATTTATTTTTGTAAAACTTTCGAGACTCTTTTTTAATTTGTAATATTCTCTCTTTGTAATTTTTAACATTAAAATCATTCTCGACATTACAAATTATAAAACGTTTAATATTAGCTTTATTGGGAATATATATATATATATACGCATTTGCAAATTGAAAAGATATATATATATATATATATATATATAATTGTCTTCTTTACTTAAAAAAAATAATAATTAAATAGTTTGTAGGTTTTAAGGGGGAAAAAAATTATCCCATAAATTGGTGATCAGTGGGATAAAATAATGCAGTGACCATTTGAATCCTTTTACATGGTCTATATCTAACATTTGATACATACAAAAATTAATTTGGGAAAAAATATGTTTTTCATTTTCTTTTCTTTTCTCTCTCACTCTTTTATTATTATTATTATTATTATTATTATTATTATTATTATTTATTTATTTATTTATTTAACCTCACATATATACTTTTTTTCTTTCTTCATATGCACATATATATATATATATATATATATATATATATATATATATATATATTTTTTTTTTTTTTTTTTTTTTTTCAGTTTGGTATATATTCCTCACATATTCTTGTCTCTTTTCTGAATATTTCTTAGCGAAAGACGGACTCTAGAAATTCGATGATATATTATTCTAAAATAAATTTCGAAGAATAAATCAAATAACAACAAAACTAAACAAATAAAATATTGAACTTACATCCAGTTACTCCAAGCTAGTGGTAAGATAGCACACAAAAATAAACACGTCGTAGTCCTCATATTTATAAGTCCCACTGTACACACACCAAATACTATCAACAAATATTTATCTTAGGTATCGCGCGGTTTGACTCTCAGAGTAAGGAGCGATCACCGAATAAAGCGGTGCGCGGTCAACTTGCTTCTGTCCCCCAATCCCTACAGAGAAGATGATCTGTCAACAGGGTTGCTAGATTTGGGTCGCCAAAGATGGAGAAAGTTAATCGCCAAAAGCGCCGTCACAATTGGAGAACAAAGATAAGAAGTGAGTGGAAGAGAGAGAATAGGTGAGTATATTAAGGGAGAATATAAAAATTAAAAAATATTCATTGAAATTAATTATAACATTATAGATATGCTTTCATGTTATTTTAAGCTAACATTTAAACGAGTTATTATTTTTATATAGGATTGTAAGAATATTAATTCATTTTTTTATCAAGTTTCCATTGTTACTTTACGGTTGCTTGAGAGGCATTTATATTACTACGAAAATTTAGAGTAAATTTTTAAATTTATTTATTATTTCATAATACTACAGACAATTTTAAAAATTCGTGGGTTATTAAAAAATGGAGAATAAATTTTATGTTACTTGATCTTCAAAAGCAAAAAAAAAAAAAAAAAAAAAAAAAAAAAAAAAAAAACCTTTTCGTCCATAATTTTTATCACAATTTTTTGTAACATTTATGACACTTTACATTATCATAGGCACTTTGATTACTGACAGATATCATGTTATCAGCGCAAAATAGATTATGTAAAAGATCCATAATACAAAATAATTCTTCTTCTTTTTATTGTTATTATTATTACCTGTCAAATGACATCTTAGATCTGAGAACATCCCAAGGTGGTGGAGGGTGACCATTATAGTTACGTGAAGTCCAAAATAAAAAATTTAGCTTCTAATTTTTTTCTAAGAAAGTATATATTTCAGCTTCTTTAAAGGCTGTTAAGAATTGAAGATGTATTTTGTCAATCTATTTAAAGACAAACGAATTGTAACTACGTATTATGACTTATAAGTATATTTTTGTGTAAACTTCTTTTTACTTTCTTCTATAGAGAAAGTATTGGTTGCGTGAAAATTTTCGACCTCCGTTTTTTTATGGATTTACTCGTTTTGGGATGTCCTGAACACGAATTGATAGTTTTTAGAAAATGTCTGTCTGTCTGTGTGTCTCTGTGTGTGTATCACGAATTTTGTGTTCACTGTATCTCACGAACCAATGAATGAAATTTAACCAAACTTGGTATTTAGTTGCATCCTGACATAAACTGGTGCTGATTAGATTTGGGGATCAATCGCTCAACAGGTGGCGCTGTGACTGCATTTTTTGTAAACTTTTAACATGGCAGTATAGGACAAAATTTCGTATAAATGTACATAATGAGAGTTATTTTTAACTTGTGATTGTAAAATTAATATGAATTATTGATAATAGTAGTAGTTAACTAGGAAAAAAATTCTGTGCATGTGGGGGCATCGCTTCCTCTCCTGGGGGGGGGGGGAGCCCCCTCCCCGGAAGGGGTAAATTTTGAGGATGGGTATCTTTCGAAAGGTCTCGTCAATACTTTTAAAGCGAATGGTTGAACTATAAATCCGTGATAATTTAAAACAAAGTTATTGATTTTTTTTTTTTTACGTTTAACAAAAAAAAAAAAAACCTTAGAAAAAAAAAATCGTATTTTTTTTTTTTTTTTTTTTTTTTTTAATATTGTTACTGAGTGAATTTGTATAGGAAAATATAGAAGAAAGTCTTATGTTGGCCATAACATACTTTTTTTTTTTTTATGGTTTAAATTATTCGACTATTAAATAAATATCGATGTGGCCTTATCAAAATTTATTTATGATACGATGCACTAAAAAAAAAAAATATATATATATATATATGATTTGTATACGTGGACTATTCGAAATTTGAAAAAGGCATATTGCGCCATTGTGAAGCCTTTTTATATTGACATCATTGACATGTTCAAATTTAGGATGTTCTTTCATAAAAATTATGCATATGTTAAAGGCACATTATTGCCTAATTTTCCCGAAAGTTAAACTAAGAAAAGATAAGCAAACTATTTTCAATTGTTAATTCTTAAGAAAATTTACACTAAATTACCACGAACAAAAGGGGATATACAGGGTAAGTTGACGTAAGTTGCCGTGTTTGACAAGATGGCGTACCACGTGGTTCTCTTATATGCAGGCAGGCGCTGTAGGTATATGCCGGCTGCTCATAGGAGAAATAAGAAACCAGACATTTTTTTTTTCTTTTCGAATTTTTAGGAATTTTTTAGATTAGTTTTGGATATCTTTTCATATGATTTGTGTTAAAAAATTTCACTTATCTCTTCTTTCGTTAGTTATGTAAACTGTAGTTTAAACAAGAAAAATAGACTATTTTGGATAATTTTTGAAAGTAACGGTGTCTATTCTTCTTACCAAACCTATAAAAAGGCCCTTGACCCTTTTGTAAATTAATAAGCGGACATATGCACGTACGTTTTGAGGTAAGATGGCGAAAATATTTGGGGATAAGATGTCGGTAATTTTTAATTGAAGGAAGATTCCTGGTTATCTGCCTTGTTGTTTAAAATTACATCTGGGCATTAATTTCAGCAAAATATTAAATAAGGAAATATGCAATAGTTTGTTATTGCCTATGACAATCATGCCTATTAAAATAAACATATAATGTTTCATAAAAAAGTGTATTTTACATTGAAATCCCGTAAGTCAGTTTACACCTAAATGGGTAACAAACCATCTTACCCCAAGATGCAGAAACGAAAATATTAAGAAGGATTTTTATCTCAAAGGTTTTATAATATTTTTAAAGTAAAATATATGTTACACTCAAAAGTATAAATTTTCACAAGAGATCAATAATTAACAAATATAACCTAAAGGATGTTTACAGAAATATTAACTAAAACTACGTCTTCTTCAACCTTTATAGACCATTCCATGGTTGCGAGTAATGATGTTTTTAACTCATTTTAAGGTCTTATATAACATTTTTTAAAGCGGAATTCGTCAAATAATCTCTTTAAAAAATTCTCTAAAATCCTGTGGTATACTCTTACAACAACCCAAAATACTTATAATATTTAAATTTGTCTGATTGTTGTTATTATTATTATTATTATTATTTTTATTTTTTTTTACACATTCCAGTAAAGTTGAAAAGTGTTTATGACTTCGGTTTTTCTGTCCGTCTTTCTGTTTACGCTCTATCTCCATGTGAATATTCATGGAATTTCTTGAAACTTGTATTGTATTATTCCAGTTACTATGGGATGCTTCCTATTGAAAATGGTGTATATACCACGATTGATTTGTGTACAAGGACACCCGAAATTATTACCATGCATTGCGTTCTATGACAAGTATTTTTATAACCACATTTTAATAACTTTATTTTGCACAAATTATAATGATACTGGCATTAAATATTCATATGCAGAAAAAGGTGTTTTCTATTAGTATGATCAGCATTAAGATTTACAGGACCACTCAAAAATATTCAGATACATTAAGGGCTATATTTAGAAATTCCTGCAATGGCATTTTTGTTTTCATTTGAATAACCTGTCCGTCTATCAGCCGGGCTTTCTGTCCGTCTGACCATCTCTAGCGTCTTTAAATACTTTCAGAATTTCTTCAAAATAATATATGTTCTCTATTTAAAATGGTATAAATACCACAACTGGTTTGCGCACAGGGATACTCAAAATAATGCCAATGTAAGTATGTCTCGTGTTTTATGAGAGGCACTTTTAAAAATCATATTTAAATAACTTTGTATTACACAAATCAAAGCGAAATTGATGTTTATTATTCATAATGCTAAAAAAAAAAAAAAAAAAAAAACAGTTTTCTATGGAATATGGTAGTTTTAGCGTTAAGATTTATAGGGCTACAGTAAAATATCCAAATACATTAAGGGCTATAACTCGAAATTGCTGGAATTGAAGTTTCTGTTTGTGCTAAATGTTTTTAACACTTTCCAGCAATTATTAAGGATGATTATGAATTCGATTGGCCTATTATCTGTGTTTCTGTCATTATGTCTATTTGTTGTGTGATCACGTACGTAAAGTACATTGAAGGTTAAACGATGCGAAGAGTACGTACATTTCGAAAGTGTTATTAATCCATGTAAACCACATAATATTTTTTTTTTTTATTTATTGGTGGCGGTGTGATATTTTTATGACATGATATACACTAATATATATATATATATCGAAAAATTTCTCTGAATTCCACAATGTTAAGCACTTTATTGCTTTTTTATACTTAACAAAGATTTAGTTAAATGAAATATTACCATATTAAAAAGAAATTTCACTTATTAAAATAAAATAAAGTAACTGATATGCACAAGTAATTACAGGTAATTCAAATATTGTATTTTGAATTTCATATGACGATGCTACTTAAAAATTTGATGTAGATTGATAAGTTTCAAAGATTGATGCACGTTAAACTGCCTAAATTCACAGAAGAACAGTTGGACAGTCAGATACACAAACTGAAATCATATTCACTCTTAAAAATTGTTAGAAAGTATCAAAAACGCTTAATGTAAACGAAAGCGCAATTCCGGCACATTTCCAGTTTCCTGTGAGACAAGTTTTAAAATATCAGTTTTGATGCCAGAATGAACATCATTAACAATAAACATGCCCCTTTGAAAATTTCTCAAGTTATTGGAAATTTACGAATTTTTTTAACATGGCAGAATAGGGCAAAATTTCACATAAACGTCAATTTTGAGGGATAATATCCCTCAAAATTTTCATCGTAAAAATCATCGCATTTTTCATCGTGACATTTTTACGATGAAAAATGCGATGATTTTTACGATGAAAATTTTGAGGGATATTATCCCTCAAAATTGACGTTTATGTGAAATTTTGCCCTATTCTGCCATGTTAAGAAATTCGTAAATTTCCAATAACTTGAGAAATTTTCAAAGGGGCATGTTTATTGTTAATGATGTTCATTCTGGCATCAAAACTGATATTTTAAAACTTGTCTCACAGGAAACTGGAAATGTGCCGGAATTGCGCTTTCGTTTACATTAAGCGTTTTTGATACTTTCTAACAATTTTTAAGAGTGAATATGATTTCAGTTTGTGTATCTGACTGTAATCATACTATGTTCTATAGAAAGCATTCTTTTCTGCATATGAATAATATATTTCAATTTCATAAGAATTTGGGCAAAGCAAAGTTATTAAAATTTGATCTATAGAAATACCTCTCACAGAACGCAATGGAATACTTTCGGATGTCCCTGTAGACAAACAAGTGGTGGTATTTACTCCATTTTCTATAGAAAATATCCGATAGTGACCTTGAATAACATATTTCAATTTTATAAAGATTTATGTAAAGGTATTAAAATATGATTTATAGAAGTATCTCTCATGGAACACAATGCTTTGGTATACTTTACTGTGTCCCTGTACACAAACCAGTAGAGGTATTCACTCCATTTTTAATAAGAAACTTCCGATAGTGAGCATGAATAACATATATCAGTTTAAGAAAATTATATGTATATTTACGGTAGTTAGAGCGCGGACAGACATACAGACAAACCAAAGTCATTAACATTTTTCAACCTTGTTGGAAAGTGTAGAAAAAGAACAAGAACGTAAGATTATGTGGTGCGCATTGATTATTAACACTTTCCAACTGTACATAATTGTTGTATCGTAAAACTTTCAATGTTCTTCGCATACATTATCGCAAAACGGACAGACAGTAGTTCTGAAAGGCATATATAGACTAACTGAATTCCTAATCATTCCTAAACGTTGTTAGAAAGTATTAAAAATGCTTAATACAAAATAAATCGTAGCTCTTAGATTCTAATTGCTGCCCTTAATGTATCTGAATATTTAGTGTATTCCCGTAAATCTGAAGGTTATCAAAATCATATTCTATACAAAACAATATTTTAGCATATTAACAATAAATGTCAATTTCTCTATGACTTTTACAGTAAAAAGTTCTATAAAAGTTATTTATAAAAAAAATATCTATTATAGCATGCAATGCATTGGCATATTTTTGGGTGTCCCTGTACACAAATCAGGTGCACAAGTCCTCTTAATTCCATTTTAAAAAGAGAGCATTCCATAGTAAAATTCAATAACATTCATAATTTAAAAATAAAAAAATAAATAAATATTTACGGACGCTGAGGGCTGGCAGACGGACAGATAGACACATGGACAGTCGGACAGATAGATACACAAACTGAAATAATATTCACACTTAAAAATTGTTAAAATGTGTTAAATCGCTTAATGTAAACGAAAATGCAATTCCAGCAAATTTCCAATAAAAGCCCTCAATGTAACTGAATATTCTTGTGTGGCCCTGTAAATATAATGCTAATCATACTACATTCTGTAGAAAGCATTCTTTTCTGCTTATTAATAACATATTTCGATTTTATTAAGATTTATACAAAGTAAAGCTATTAAAATTTGATTTATAGAAATACTTCTCATAAGAACGCAATGCTTTGGAATACTTTCGCTTGACCCTGTACACAAACCAGAGGTGGTATTTACTCCATTTTGTATAGTAAATATCCGATAGTGAACTTGAATAATATATATATATCAGTTTCAAGTATTTTCATGAATATTTACGGTAGTTAAAGCACGGAAGGGAGACAGACAAACCGAAGTCATTAACACTTTTCAACCTTGTTGGAAAGTATTAAAAACATTTAGCAAGTGATAAAAACGTTTAATATAAACGAAAATGCAATTCCAGCAAGTTTCCAATAATACCTCTTAATGTAACTGAATATTTTTGTGTGGCCCTGTAAATCTTACGCTGGTCATACTGTATTCAATTGAAAGCATTCTTTTGTGCATATAGATAACATATTTTAATTTTATTAAGATTTGTGAAAAGTAAAGTTATTAAAATTTGGTTTATAGAAATACCTCTCATAAAACACAATGCTTAGGAATAATTTCGGATGTCCCTGGATTGAAGGGACTGGTCCCAGGGATTGATTGTCCCTGGATCAGTGAAGCTATTTATTCCATTTTCAATAGGGAGCATCCAGTAGTGAACTTGAATAATATATTTCAATTTCATTAAGATTTGGTTAAAGTAACGGTATTAAAATATGGTTTATAGAAATACCACTCACAGCACGCAATGCTTTGGAATACTTTCGGGCGTTCCTGTACACAGACCAGTAAAGGTACTCACTCCATTTTCAGTAGGGAACATCCGATAGTGAACTTTAATAACATATGTCAGTTTCAAAAATTTCATGAATATATAAGGGACTTAGAGCGCGGACAGACAGACAGACAAACCGAAGTCATTAACACTTTTCAAACTTGTTGGAAAATGTTAAAAAGAAAAAAAATCTGGAGTGACTCCACTCGACTTTCCGAACATTGAGTCATTAACAGTTTTGTAGATAAAGTAAAGAAAGAGTAGTTGTTAAACAAACAAAAGAGAGAAAACCATAATAGAGTGTTTGAGTATTTTTCTCCATCTATTACACGTTGTTTTATTTAACGCTACTGAACTTTGAGCCCATAGATCATAATGACAAAGAAATTTTCGTTGTGTCCCTGTAAAAACCTATAAATGTTAGATTCACCAAAATGCTTATAGTTAGTGCAACAGTGATTTGTAATACTCATATAAATTTTCAGCTGAATTCAATAAGGCGTTTAGATGCTACCGTACTTTTAAAAATTTAGTCCCATAGGCCATAATGATAAAGAATTTTTCTTTGTGTCCCTGTAAAAAAACTGTAAGTGCTAGATTCACCAAAATCTATACAGTTAGTTCAACTGTGATCTATAACATGTGTACAATTTTTTTGCTCGGATTAATAAGGCGTTTCACATTTTTAAAAATTTGGCCCCATAGGCATAATGATAAAGAATTTTTCTTTGTGTCCCTGTAAAAAAACTATAAGTGCTAGATTCTCCAAAATCTATACAGATTGAGTATTTGTGATCTATAATATGTGTATAAAATTTTTGCTCAATTGAATAAGGCGTTTAGATGCTATCGTACTTTTAATATTTTGCTCCCATAGGCCATAATGATAAAGAATTTTTCTTTGTGTCCCTGTAAAAAAACTATAAGTGCTAGATTCACCAAAATCTATAGGGTTCGTACTATGGTGACTTACAATATGCGTACCAACTTTCAGGTTAATCGAACGAAGCGTTTAGACGCTAGCGTGTTCACCCACAGACATACACACATACACACATACACACATACACACATACACACACACATACATACATCATCGTAAAAATAGTGAAAACGGACTCGTTGGACCTCAAAACGTATAGAAACATCAAAATCTCGAATTCGGATTTTTGACATGATTACAATACTTTCCTCACTATAGTGTTCGGAAAGTAAAAATATATAGCTAGCTTAGAATCATTATTTATTCAGTGTTAACATTTTGTTATATGATTTTTATCTAAAAAATATCCAGTTAATTTTTTAATACAACTTAATTATTTTTTTTTCTTCATTAAATAGCCCAATAAAATTTTATTTAATCATTTGGTAAGTGATAGTTGCGTATGTCACTCATGTAATTAATACTTGGGGTCAATAATGATTCTCTACTGGGCATGGAAAATGGTAAAAAATTTCTTAAATGATAAAATTCGTTTGTTATTATTCCACTGTGCATCAGGGTGAAAGACAAATTTGTAATGGTGTTTTCACTGCATATTTTATACAAAGTACTAAAACATTTGTATTTTCAGATTGAAATTAAAAATATGATTACGCATTTAAAGATAAGCCTCATGGCTATATCTATTATATATGTGTGATTTTCATACTTAAAAAACAAGTTAAAATATCCATAATTAAACTTCTGAATTATATGTGTATTAGGGGAAAAACTGATCAGTGAACGGAAAATACATATCAGCCGCTCACAGGGTTAATTTTGTTTGCTTGATTATTATTATTATTATTATTTTAACAATAACTTTAAATTTCCAAAAGACCCATTGTAACTTCTTCTTGACGTTTTATCATTCTTTTTTTTTTGCTTGTGATTTTATGAGCGCTTACCTAACATTTTAAGTAATAATTTCATTTATAGAGTTAAAACAAGTATATTAACTAACTAAAAAGACTGTTACGTAATTTTTTATCTAAAAAGATCTTTTTTTTACGAATTAAATTTAACTTCTTTTATTATATAAAACAAAATAACTTTACATAATCATTCGATATTTGGGTATGTTAATAATAATTTTTATACCAATAATAGAAAAGCATTCCATTCAGCAAAAAGAAAGAAGAGATATAGTATTTTCATTCACAACTAATTTACTCGCTTTGTGACTGCCAGTACCAGCTGTTCTAAAAACAAACAATCTAATATTCCTAGGTTTTTGGTGAAAAATTAAACGGAAAGCACCTGACTAGATTTCTTTTTATATACTAATTGTTTCAGTTTTGTTAAAACAATAATTAGGAAAGGTTTTATTGTTAAATTTACAATATAACACATTTAAAGAACAAATACAAAAATATAAAGAAAAATTTATTTTATTTTATTTTATTTTATTTTATTTATTTATTTATTTTTATTTTTATTTTTCTCTTTATTTATTTATTTATTTATTTATTTGCGCGTTCAAATGTAGATTTTAAATCATTTGATATAAATTATCGCCTAGTTTTAATTTAAATTAACAAGTTTTAAACTTATTAAATATTACATGGTTAAATTTCTAATCAAATTTTCTACTGACAAAGATAATATTATACCTATTGTCAAAAGTTATTTGTTTTTTCATGTTTATTTTAGAAAATATGTATTTGTATTCACTGTGGCATCAGCAAAAAATTGTATAAGTTCGTTTGTGATACAGTTAGGCAGATGATACAGTTAAATAGTAATATATAGTAAGAGAGTACTTTGCATTTAACAAAAGAAAAAAAAATACCTTTTAAAATGAAAATGAAAAAAATGCAAATGTTGCGTATGCGAAATCGGGGAAAGCTTCATAATTAATGAAACCGGTTCACTATATTATTATTTCTCGTTTTTATTTTCTGAGAAATAACCATTTTAAGACTTTGAAAACTTTGTAGCATTTTTTTTTTACTTTTGGTGAATTAGACCACTTAATTATTATTTTTTATTTTATTTTTATTTATTTATTTTTTTACTGATAGTATTATTTATAGATTCAAAAAGTATTAATTAGCCAAAAAAAGACTGTCAATCCTTCATCTCAAAAATGTGAAATTAATCTGTCCACAAACTAGAAGGTATTTTTATTATTATTATCATTATTATTATTCAGCCAAAATAATCTTACGTTACGTAATCATTCGATAGTGGAGTATGTTAGCAAGAGTTTGGGTAGGAATAATGGAAAAACAATTGATTCAATGGAAAGAAAGAATGAAAACAGTGTTTTCATTCACATCTAATTTATACGCTTTGTGAGTGCCAGTCCCAGCTGTTCTAGAAACGAAAAATCCAATATTCCTAGCTTTTTGGTGGGAAATTAAGAGGAAAGCACCTGACTATTTTACTCTTAAAAGACTAATTGTTCCACTTTGTTAAAACAATAGTTAGGAAATGTTTTGTCATTAAATGTACAATCGATGTTAAAAATTTGTCCGGTTAGGAGAAAAACTAAAACATTACAGCAATATAGAGGAAAAATTTACGCATTTCATTATTTTAGTTTATGTATAATATAATAATATAATATTGCTTTTTTTTTTTTTTTTTTTTTTTTTTTTTCTTAATTCATTTGGAGAGAACTAATTTAACCCTTTATCTGTTAATTTATCCGTTAACTTAACCCTTAATAGATAAAAAAAAATATTTGAAACATATTTTTTTAGTTACTTAGGAAGATATTTTAAATATATATGCAATAAAAACTATACATATCACTTCATCATAATAATTAATGAGGATTTTGTAAAGTGGTTCTTTCGTGTACCACTGGTATATAAAGGTCGAAAAATACATTTGTAACTTAAAAAAGTGTAAAAAAGTGTTTACTTTTCATATGTTTACATTTTTTCTAAGATTGGTGGGAAATTATTGAGGTAGTATAGGAATTAATTATAACACACGTGAAGACTGTGATTTTTTTTTTTTTTTTTCCAGTAACAAAAGGAAAGAACTTTATAGTAGAAATTTATCTTTATAGCAAATTATAAATTGGTAAAATGACTTGTTAGCATGGGCACACCCCCACCTGTACCTGTTTAGGGGGGGGGGGGATTAAAAAACTCACCATCTGCTCAATTCGAAATTTTAACAATCATTACAGTTTGTTAGAATTACATTACATTAAATTACATTACATTACATTAAAAACATTATAAAAATGAAAACTTGCAAATTTTCCATACATGTCCAGTTCAATTCTAGGTCGGGCAGTACGTCCGATGCGTTCAAACATCAGCACAACAATCGTCCTAATAACTAGGATTTAAGTTGTTAACATCAAATAGAACATCTACAAGGATTACCAACCAAAGCAAATTCCAAAGCTGTGGAGCTGTCGCATAGATTAAACTAAAATTTTGCATTACTTGAATAATCTAAAATAAACTTTAAAGGATATAAATTCTTATGAAATAAACCGTCGTGAAAATTATAAATTGGTTCACTAAAATTAAAATTTTAATTACATAATCTTCTGGTTCTTAAAAGTTGATTAATTATTACATTTATGTAAATTTTATCGTTTAAATTAGAATACTATTGCGGCATATACAGTTAGTGTCAAAGTTAAAGTTATTCTTCTGATCATATAAATCAGTGTATAAAATATTATTTTTCAAAATAAAAGAAATGTCTAAAAAAAAATCATCTTCAAAATTATTTATATTAGCTTTATTTAATTTTAAAATGTCTGGATATACTAAATTAAAAATATATAAGCATTCAAACTAATATTATGAATAACACTAAAATTATATTCGTAAAATAATAAGAAAAGATTTGCAGCACTGGAAGAATAATTTGCCCACATACCAATACCATGTGACTGTTTAAAAATTTTATCTTGAAATACAATATAATTATTATTCAAACATAATCGACAAATAAACAAATCTTTGATTCTTTTTATTGAAGAGGAATTAAACATTCCTTGAAATTTTTTTAAGTTTATGTCAATTTTATTTAAATAAAAATCATATTATTTTAAAGAGTTAATTTTTAAACAATCTCATTTTATAGGTATGGGAAATAATTATTTTTTGGGCACTGTAGATTTTTATTTACTTATTTATTTATTTATTTATTTATTTTCGAATACAAATTTACTGTACACCACAATATGAAATTAGTTATTTTCCGTTACGTAGATGATTTGGTTATTTTTAATAGTAATTTCAATAATTTTTCAAATTTAATTTATGTATTTTTTTATTTTTTTTTTATATATAAAAACAATAACAATGATTTTAGAGGACTTTTTTCCTTTTAATTTACAGAATAATATAGTACACATGTATTTAAACGGTAAAATAAACAACTTTAGCTTCAATACTAACAGTATGCCTAATTTACATTATAAGAGTTACATAGATATTACAATAAATCAATTATTAAGAATTAAAGGAATTGTTCAAGCAAGTCCTTCCGGCTCCTTCAGATGGGTAGGTTGATTTCTTTTTTTCTTATCAAGTAGCCGCTATAAAATAATAATAATAATAATAATAATAGCAGCTACAAATTATTAATAGACTTGGTGGAAATATTGATGTGGGCTATACGGAGTTTTAAGCAAATCGGTTCATAAATACCTCTTTCATGTAAATTTGAAATTTTCAAGTGACCAGCAGTTGGAAACGAGATGGGAGATCAAGTTGGCAAACAAACATAACAGATGCATTAGTGAGATAAGCCTACTCAACAAATTTAGTTTGAATAATTTCAGTATTTCAAAAGTTATCGTGTTGACATATTAAGTGGCCTCCACTTGAATCAAAATGGCGGAGCAAGTTGCTCAGTGGAATAATCGAAGATATTTGTAAGATAAGTTCACTGTCTAACTTTGGTTCGAAAGAATTCAGTATTTCAAAAATTATCGTGATAACAAATTTTCAAGCGCAGCGTTCATGTGGCCGTAACTTAGAAAAAATTACAGAGCAACTTGTCCACCGAATTTTTTTAAGCTATTTGGATGATAAGTGCATTGTCTAACTTTGGTTCGAATTGATAAAGCATTTCAAAAGTGATCGTGACAATAAATTTTCAAGTGGCCGCTAATTATAAACAATATGGCGGAGCAAGTTGTCCAGCTAACTCATACAGTCGGCAGCAAAATTATTCGAGAACTAGCAATAATTTCTATGTAAAAAGTACCACTTAATACTGCTTTGTTAAATAAATCCTTGTCGAGTCATGTTCTTAGACTGACTGAGAACATGATTCGACAAGGATTTATTTAACAAAACTGTATTAAGTGTACTTTTTTTTTTACGTAGGAATTATTGCTAGCGCTCGAATAATTTTGCTGCCGACTGTATAAGATATTTGAAGTATAAGTTCACTGTCCAACTTTCGTTTGATTTAGTTCAGTATTTCGAAAGTTATTGTGATAAAATTTTTTCCAAGTTACAGCCTGATTTTAAGTGACTGCGATTAAGAAAAAAAAAAAAAAGCAGAGTAACTTGCACAGCGAAATTATCCAAAATATTTGTATGATTTATATGATATATTCTTTTTTATTTTGTGAAAACAACAACTTTGTTTAAGATAACGTTGTTTTGCACAATGCAATGAAAATCATTATTTTTGCCACTATGTTTGAAATTTAACCAAACTTATAATTATTTAAAGTTCGTCATTTTTAATATTAAAAGAAACGTTGTGGCGACCACAAGACTTTCTTTTACATTTTCCTGTGCAAATTCATGCAGTGCATAGCATTTATTAAAATTATTATATATCAGAGTTATTTTTGATCATAAATGAAGAACATTTTCATCACACAGAAGTATAACAACACTGCAAATAAAGGAGTCTTAAAGTAAGACAAAAAAAAAAAAAAAAAAAAAAAATCTGAAAAAGCATTTAAACGGATGTCTTAATGTAAATGTGAATGTCTTGATACAGAGCTTAGACATAATAAATATCTTAATTTAAGTCACTTTTATGTCTTTATAAACTGGTGGCACAAATGAACTAATATAAAGTGTCTTAATATAGTGATATGTCTTAAAATAAGATATTTAAGGCGAGCGTCTTAAATTTTAAAATGTCTTAAAATAAGACATTTCACATCATTGCCTATTAGTAGTGGCGCCCTATATTAATAAATATCAAAATCATCTTCGTCCTATCACGATACAATTTTAATACAAAAACAAATTCTTTTAAGAATATTTTTAAAAAATTATTTTCTAAAATTGAAATTGTAATGCAGTCACAGATTTAAATCTCTTTTATTGAAGAAAAAAGAAATTGAAAATTTTTAGTAAGTGATTTTATTTATGAGAATTTTTTTGAAAATCATACTAAGTGAGAAAGGCTAGTCATTGTTATTTTACTCCTAGTTTGAGACTTATTCGATTTCATTAAGAGAAATAATTTAAATTTGTCAAACTTCAATAAATAACCTTTGAAAATATTTTAATTATTATTATTTAATTAAATATGTTATGTACATTTGTGTAGAAATAATGCTTAAAATAATGAAATAAATTACAAAAATTGTGTTTTTTTAAACGTTTATTTGTTAAATTTAAATAATCTCATTAGAAATTTTTTAGATTTAACATAACAGATACGCATAAAAAGCTTGCTCATATAATTAAATGAAAAAATATTAAGATGAACCTGTTAACTTGTACTTTAAGAATAACTTGTAGCCAAGAAAACGAATTTGTAACTAATCTTGAACAATTTGTAAACGGCTGTTTTTTTTTTTTTCTTTCACATTTTTATTTGCACCTAAATATAAAAAACATTTTTTTTTTTTTTTTTAATTTTCATGTTCATATATATATATATTTAAATATCAGTTTATAGAAAGAAATCGTTTTCAAAAACGTTACAGGCTGACGGTCAGATATATTTGTTTTATATTTTACAAAATTTTAAATCTCTACACATAAAATTTAACAGAATTAATACCTATTGAGCTTTCGATATTTCTCGATAGTTTTAAGGCAAAAAATACCGATTATAATGTAACACTACAATTCATTTCGCGAATATTACAGTATGTATTGTATAAATCAATGTATCATAACATCGTTGCGCGATCGGCGGAAGCGCTCGTCTATGGTATCTGAGCTAGTGAGTTTGATTCCAGGGGATAGAAATGATTTTTTTTTTTTTTTCTTTTTACCACGTTTTTATTAACTCGCTTTCTTGTTTGTTTGTCCAGTATAAATCTTGCAATCGATTTTTAACTTGCTTCCCGACTAGCTAGACATTTGAAACTTTTAGAATAGCTCAGAACACGATGACAAAGCATTCTTTTAACACGTTTAGCCATATTTAAGCTGAATTGAATTCATTATCATTTTCTTTCAAGTTGATGGCATAATTCATCAAAAAAAAAAAAAAAAAAAAAAAAGTATTTGTTAATACATAGAATTGTCGCGTTAATATGATTCAACAGAGAATTTAAAAATGTGGTATATAAAAAGTTCTTTTTATATTGCAATTATTTAATTATTAAATTTTATTTATGCTCTAGAAAATTCTAAAATCTATTTTTAACAGAAAAACAGAATCACATGCCACCTTTATTTATTTATTAAAAAGCCTTAAAAATGGCGGCGTTTTAAAACATTTGCATATTTACAATCTCTTAATTTCAGATGCAAAAAAATGTCTTAAAAAGTAAGATTTTTTTTTTTTTCTTAAAATATGACCAATTGTTTAAGACACTTTTTAAACTGAATTTAAGAGGTTTGCGTTTACAGTGAATAAATGCCACATAAATAAATAAATAAATATTAATTTTATGCTACACTGAAAATATGTTAAAAAAAATTGCGTTTTTTTTTTTTTTTTTTTTTTTTCGACTTAAAAATGTAAAAATAAATAAATGGAGAACTTTGATTCAAATTATTACAGATCTATGTTTCTACAATTCGTTTTTAAAGGTACTGATGAATTATTTTAGGCAATACTCATATTTACATTTTTAACCACACAAAGGGTTGTTCCCCTTAAGTAGAGAAGCACTGCCCCTACATATATATATATATATATATATATAAGAACAGTGTTTGACTATTACTATTTAAATACCTTATTTTAATTTCACTTTGAAAAGTAAAAAATAGTTGTAATAAAAAGTAATTCTCATTATGTACATTTACGCAAATTTTCGTCCTGCACTGTTTTTTTTTTTTTTTTTTTTTTTTTTTTTATAATAATAATAATAATAATAATAATAATAAATGCTATGTCAGCTCCACCTTTTGAACGATTGAACCCAAAATTTAATCAGCATCTGTTTACATCAAAGTCCAACTAAAAACCAAGTTTGATTAAATTTCATTCATTAATATGTGAGATATAGCGTCCACAAAATTTTTGATCGTACAGACTCAGACAGATAGACATTTTTCTTAAAATCATCAAATCATATTCAGGAATTCTCAAAACGCATAAATCCATCGAAAACTGAACTTCGAAAAATATTACTAATCCAATAATTTTTTTCTTATATATACACTCCTAGTCAAAAGTTTAGCAAGATTTACAAACGATCACTTTTTCAATTTAAAAACTTTTCTGTGGGTGAAATATCTTTAAATGCTGGGCATACATATGATCAGAATCTTCCTCATGTTTTTCAATGAAGATTTTGTTACGGCAACAATTAGTGAATCGTGAAACATTTTGGTTATATCATCTATTTTTCAAATACGCACATTGTCTGTAAATTGATTTATGAATGGCTGGAAATTTCATTTATTTCTAAACGCCAGTTTGCTGAACCTTATTATAGCTGATTTTATTACAATATTGGTATTGCCAACATAGACAATTTTATTCAGCTTTTGGAGGCGCACACAGCTTGTAATTTCATAGTATATTATCTTTATTGATTAAGGGGACTTGGTATTATTGACTTGGCCCAATTAAAGGTTTCATATAAAAGCTTATATTTCCGTTTAATGTCTATAAATTAAAGTATATTAAGCTTGTTCAATAAAATATATATTCAAGCAGCAATTGATTCTTTTTTATTCTTTTTTGAGATATGAAATCTTCAATTTGCGTTTTCTCAGTATTTTTTCATGAAATCATTATCTTCGAAATGCATTGAGAAAAAATTCTGTAACTGACATCAAGAATCTAAATTGTGGCTCTAGAAAAAATAGTTCCATGTCATCCTTATAAATTCTAGTCCCCCTTGGAAAGCGAGTTCTAGAAACCCCTATTAGAATTCTAGAGCGTTTGCCTATATTATCGAGGGCAAAGTTATTTAAAAATCTCTACAAATAAATGAGACTACAAGAGGCGGGTTTCAGCAACTATAATCTTGGTTTATTACCCAAATCTAGAAAATCAACGGGAATTTCTTGCAATACAAATTTAAATCAATTTATGTAATTCAGTGTAATTATCTATTAACTTATCAAGAAACCTTCAATTTGTCAATGACCACTGAAGAGAAAATCAATTTCTGAAAATAATTTAAAAACTCTTTTTTTTTTTTTTTTTTTTTTTTTTTTTTTAACAACTTTCTGAATTTCAATGATGTTTGACAATGTTTGCGACAAAAAAAAGTTTTTTTTTTTTTTAATCGTTTGCACATGCGCAGTTAAAATACTTTTCACAAAAATGCTCATATTTCATGAGATATTTAAGATATTTGTATTTTGATTGCAGTATATTGTTTCAAAAGTGTTTCTTCAACTTTTGTAAACGTGGGCATTTTTCGTTTAAAACTTTGCCTATTATAAATGAAAAACATACTGATTCTTTTCTCTTTCTTTCTTTCTCTTTTTTTTTAAAAAAAAAAGAAGTGCTTATTATATTTATTTTATTTATTTATTTATTTATTTTTATTCAACATACTATCGTCACATAAATGCATCCACAAATTGTACTTGGTCTATATTAACATATTTTATTGTTACAGGTCATTTCGTTCAATTAATGATACAGGATAATCGCAAACATTATTTATTTTGCTCAGTTTGTTGCCGACCCTCCAATTATTGTCGTAACCTAATGTTTGCTGAAAAACACGAGGAAGACCCTGTTCTTTACACGCACGGTGTTTGAAAACATTTCATCAAGAGAGAAATTTTTAAATTGAAAATAACTGATCATTCGTAAATCTTGCTAAACTTTTGAGCAGGAGTGTAGAAGAAAGTAAAAAAATAGCAATAATAATATCCCCATTTAGACAATTTTTATATAGGCAGTATGATGTTTTTCTTTGGTCATTCTTGAAAAAAAAAAAAAAAAAAAAAAAAAAACACTTTTATAAAATAAAAAAGAAAACGTAAGAAAAAAAGAAAGAAAGGAAAGAATAGAAAAAGAGAAAATACGTGCACTTAGGATATATCTGCAGAACTGCTTGATGCAGCGCGATAAATTTAAATCACCTCTTATTTACTAACAATAAATATTATTATTACTGTATTATTATTATGTAGTAAATACTATTATTTACTACAATAAATATTATTATTAATATTATTATTATTATTTTATTTATTAATTTTTTGTTTCACTATAAATTCGATTTAAATATATGAATATAACTTCTTTTACAAATTTAGATCCATTATTCATCTACATCTTTAACATATATTTCTCGTATTTAACTTTCTGAGAAATACACAATACAATAATAACCCTAATAACTGAATATCTTTTTCTAGTTAAGTATTCAAATTCCTTGAAGGAAATAAACAGAAAACTTACAAATAACTTAATCTTTAACTACTGCATAAAACAGATTTCTAGAAACAAATCTCTTACTTGTAACTTCAATTTCCGGAATAAAGTTTTCAGAAAATCCGGAATTTTCCTTGAATTCGGGCAAAATTGATTAAAGTAGCTCACGCCATCTTACGGTGAGTATGGGAAAAGCCACTCTGAATGCTGTCATAATGTATATAATGAATAATGGTATTAACTATTCTGCAATTGAACTTGTTTTATGTCATTTATTTGTCAGAAGTATGTGTAAATTTATAATTGCAAGTAGACTGAAATCAATAATTCTCTACACGTTAATAGAATACAACTTATATTACTATTTAGAGTAAAATTATTTGTTTTACGTAATATTCATTTTAGCAGAATTTTTTTCACATCCTCTTGTCTTAAAATATTATTATTATTGCTATAGTTATTATTTATATTAGTACGTCTGTTCAATATCCAAATAAATCTTCTACCATATCTTTACTATGCTTTTCATTATGTGTTCATGTATATTATTATTATTATTATTATTTTATTACGGCATTTATTTTTAGTACGGAAAACTATTAGTCTCGATTTACGGATAAAACGTTGTCACCAGTTTTACGATGGTTGGACATTTATCGAAAAATTTATCGCAAATATACTTTAATAATTTGAAAGCGATGTTGTAATTTGAAAAAAAAAAAAAACTAATAGCCCTCCGCTCTGCTTTTGCCAGAATTTCATCCTTTTTTTTTTCTGAAAGAAAAAGAAATGAAAAGAAAATTAATAATAATCATTATCGAAACAGACAGTATCGAAAACGTAGAAGAAGCCCTTTCTTAGACAAAAATACAAAATTTATTTTTAAATTTAATTGTTACCAAAAAAGTTTACGAGTTGACTTTAATTTTTTTTTTTTTTTTTTTTTTCTCTTCAGATTTCTAATTGCTTTTTCTGAACTCGAAAAAAAAAAATTACTGCCTTCCTCTAAAACGAATGATGTTTTTTTTTTAATTTCTAAACTAAAAATTCCTGAACTATGCGTATAAGGTAAAATAATAATAATAATAATAATAATAATAATAATAAAATATACTAAATGCACAAAACGATCGATAATTTATAATACAGTAAAGCACCGTTTATACGTCCTTCAAGGGAGAGACATAAAAGGACTTATAAATGGAAAGCCGTATAATGGAAAAATTAATAATAACACTTTGATTACTACAAATTTAATGACACTTAATTAAAATTTATATGAAAATACTAATTAATAAAGTTTCTTAAGTTAGCAAATGTATATTACATTTTTTTTAAGACAATAATTAATAATAATAAAAAAAAAAAAGATTTATTATAAAAAAGGAAAAATGTCATACTATTAATGCATGACTGGGTACTAATTACATATATCATATATTGAGTATTTTGTTACATTTCTTAAGAACTATATGAACACATTTTGAATATTAATTATATATATTGCGTATCTTTAATAATAAGCATATGATTTATGTCCATACAGATAGTTATTGAATACATTTAAAATCTTTAATATTCGTCTGATTTACTGCTATGAGTATTAATAATTCTACTGTGATATCAATTGATTCTTTGATCAGTATTCTTCGATCTTTCCTGTGTTCCTCCATTTAAGATGCTTCTAGGAAAAATCCGTCTTTTTCAGAATGGAAAATAATGACAGGTCGAGAAATTTTGCGAATTTTAGTAAAGTGGAAAAGACGTATAGCCGATACTAGCGGCGTATAAATGAATAATTTGTGCATGAAAATGAATAGGAATGAATTGGGACTTCACTAAAAGGACCTATAAATGTAAAAGACGTGTAAACGTGCTTTACTGTATAAACTTTTCTAGATGATGGAAAAATATTATGAATATTACAAATCCTTTGTGCTGCGAGAAATTCTCGTTTGATTTCGTAGAATTAAGTCATAAACAAAAATTATATACACTAAAGTCACCTTTGGTATTCACATTTATTTGTAGATATTTTAAAATAAGTTTGACCAGGATAACATAGGAAAGCGCTGTAGAATCCTGAGAGAGATTTTTATTACTCGTTATCAAAGGGATATATAATTTACAAGGATACATGGAACTATTTTTCCAGAGATATAACTTATTTTCTAAATGCCAGTCATACATATTTTTTCAGTGACTTTGAAGGAAACAAGTCTTCCGAGAAAATTAAAAAAAAAAATCAGGAGAAAAACAGAAATTATGCAAAAAATGGGTAAAATCATCAATTTGATTCCTTTGCTTTACTGTTAGTGTAAATTATTAGTTTGATATATAGAAAAACCAATGCATTTTAGTTTCTCTGATACACTAACAAATATTTTTTGCGAAATTTAATGTTTTACAAAATAATGAAATAATAATAATAATAATGAAATAATAATAATAATAATATTTTAGAGAATCTAAATTAAAAGTTACTTGTTTCTGATAAATACAGAGATATTTTTAATTCAAAGCTGCTGTATTAAGAAATTTAGTATCCTGAGACTGACACTAAAAACAAAGTACGTGATTAATACATTTAATGTCTTTTTAAATGTATATTCAAGTAAAATGTATTTAAATATTTGGCTAAAAATCATAAACCCTTTGTTATATTCAAAATTATCAGAAATAATATTATTTTCTCACTCTCTTGTTTTTGTCGCTATTTGTATTATTACAGTCTAATCACATTTCTCGCGCCTAGCTTTGAGGACAATTCCAATGACTTGTGGCAAATTGACCTAGAGGTTGAAACTTAGCAAACATCCAGTCATTCAGCGTTCCATTATCGCTATTTTCGTTCAACCACAGAAGTTGTCACCCTTATTTTAACACTGTACTCGTAGAGTTAGCATTTGCACAGAAGCCCTTATGGCCACCAGAAACGTGGTTAGACAATATATAATATATTAAAAGCAAAAACTGTTTTATTTAAGAGACAAAAGTTTAAGTTAAAATACATTTAAAAAAACAAAAAATACATATAAAAACAATTAAAATCTAGACGTTTCGAAACCCGTCCGGGTTTCCTCATCAGTAATTACAACACAATATGCAAACATTACATGAACACTCAAGGAATTTAAAGAAGTACCAAATATTGAGGAGCCAGTGCGCATGCTTCATTGATAGTGTGGAGATGCTTGGCAGTGTGCCAGCTCTCAAGGAAAAAATTTTTCAATGAAGCATGCGCACTAGCTCCTCAATATTCGGCACTCCTTTAAATTCCTTGAGTGTTCATGTAATGTTTGCATATTGTGTTGTAATTACTGATGAGGAAACCCGGGCGTGTTTCGAAACGTCTAGATTTTAATTGTTTTTATATGTATTTTTTGTTTTTTTAAAGTATTTTAAAATAAATTTTTGTCTCTTAAATAAAACAGTTTTTGCTTTTAATATACATAATTGAGACGGTTTGATGTTTGTGTACGTTAAATATATAATATACTTATCATCGATTTACGAAAGAAATGTAATTTTAATACAGTTAAAAAATACTATAATAATAATTAATTGTAATACATTTAATTTAAATATTAGTTATTTTTTATTGATTTCAGAAATTATAACCTTTTACTTTTAAATAGGATATACATATATATATTTAAAAAGAGTGCATTTTCCTGCATTTACACCTAAAATAATATCGAAAATTTCTCAAAAAAGCGCGCCAGTTACCAGGGCTCCACCAGTGGCTTAGAAGTTCTACTTTCGAAGCTTGATGACGAAAATGCCAGGTTCGATCCGTGGTCACACTCGTTGAACTAACTGTTGGAGTTTTCAGTGATACACAGTTAAAATGTTCTGTGCTAAATTGAACCAAAATTTGGAACTATAATAGCTGCAATATGCTAGGTTAAATCAAAACTTCGTCTTCAGCTCCTACAAACTAGTACCTCTAGAACCAAGTTTTGGTTAAATTTAGCCTCACCAAATCATGGTAAAAGTTTTCATCCTCTTATGGTTACAACTACTGTGTACCATGTTTTGGTTTAACCTAGTATAAAAAAATTTACAATGTATTGTCAGTAACTCACGAAAATTCGTTGTAGGACACCTGAAAAAAGACCTTCACGGAGGGCATTTCACCAAGGACTGAGATCCACATGCAGTCATTCGGACTTTCTGCTACACCATAATATAGCACCAGTTAATAAATACCCAAGATTTCACATACATTTTATACATTTAAAAGAAAATACCGTCCTTAATAAATGCAGAAGGATAAGAAGATATTTATACTGATTACAGTTATCTTTTGAATTGTAGCATTGATTTTGTTTTTCATAATGGATTTATCTTTATTTAAAATCATTTCTGATACTGTTATTCAATGTATTTTAAGAAAAACACTAGTATGTTGTAGCCATCACAAAACTTTCTTATATATGTTCGTATGCAAATCCACTCACTGCAAATTATTTAATAAAATTATTATTTTCTAAAATTATTTTCCGCGATGAATGTAGAGGATTTTCATCTCAGAGAAGTAGTTTAACATTAAATGTTGAAATAAAGGTTCAGCTACTGCATTAAAAGTATTGGCGAATTCTTTTGAGAAATACTCATATTGAAAATTTACACCCCGGGCGTGTACTTCCCACCCCCAGGGGGTATACTTCCCACCCCCAAGTGATGCTCCTACATATACAATTTTGTTCACTGATTCACTATTACTATTATGAATAATTGTTTATAATTTCACTATGATTGATTAAAAATACTTCTCATTGTCTAAATCTATACGAATTTTTGTTCTGTACTGCTATATTAAAAATTATAAAATAAAACGGGATGAAAGCGCCACCAAAAATTCATACGTAAAGATTTATATCATGGTTCAACAATATATAACTTTATATGAAAAATTGTTCATTAATTCTTGAGATAGATCTGCCACAAAAAATTTTAACGAATAGACAGAAATTTTCTGAAAAGGGTCAAATTATATTCTAGATCTCTCAAAACGTATAAATTCATCGAAAACCGGAAGTTATTTTTTTTTACGAATCCAATAATTTATTCTATTCAATACAGAAATAAGTAAAAATTTTAATGTTTATACGAATCGTAGGATTTTTAGCTAATAAGGTCGCTGAAAAATCTTAAAAACTTCTATTGCAGAAGGTAGATTATTTCTACTTTTACAGGTGCAATTACGCCTGATAATTAGCGTTTCTGCCAGAGAGAGAGAGTAGTAAAATAATGAATCCCCTCTCTAAACAACAACTTGAGACTTCCCATTACACAGTAGGAGAACACGGAGGGAAGTAGGGAATCCCTTGCTGTTATGACCCCTTGGCGTGTTTTTCTAGTTTTTACAGCCAGATAACTCATCTCCTCTGAAAACGCAAAGCTTCTGAACTGAACTCTAATTTTTACTTTGGAACCAACACAGTTTTCTGTAATTTCAGAAAACTTGATTGCTCCCTTTAAATTAAAATAATACAGTAAAGCACCGTTTATACGTCTTTCAAGGGACTGGCGTTAAAGGACGTATAAATGAAAAGACGTATAATTGACTTAATAATAACACTTTGATTACTACAAATTTAATACGCTTAAACAAAATTTATATGAAAATACTAATTAATAAAGTTTCTTAAGTTAGTAAATGTATATTATACTTTTTTAAGACAATAATTAATTAAGAAGAAAAAAAGTTTTATTATAAAAAGTAAGAAAAATCATACTATTAATGCATGACTGGGTACTAATTACTTATATCATATATTGAGTACTATGTCACATTTCTTAAGAACTATATGAACACATCTTGAATATTAATTATGCATATTGCGTATCTTTAATAATAAGCATACGATTTATGTCCATGCATACATAATTATTTAATAACATTAATATTCGTCTGATTTGCTGCTTGTCTATGAGTATTAAAAATTCTACTATGAATTCAATTGATTCTTTGATCAGTATTCTTCGATCTTTCCTGGGTTCCTCCATTTAAGATGCTTCCTAGGAAAAATCCGTCTTATTTAGAATAGAAAATAATGACAGGTCGAGAAATTTTGCGAATTTTAGTAAAGTGGATAAGACGTATAACTGATATTAGCAGCGTATAAACGAAGAAATTTTGCATTAAAATGAATAGGAATGAATTGGGACTTCACTAAAAGGACGTATAAATGTAAAAGACGTATAAACGAGAGACGTATAAACTGAGCTTTACTGTAATAGTAGTAATAATGTTGCTTTTATGAATGATATACAAACAATGTTATTCTTTTTATTGTTGTTATCATTATAATTACTGAACAGTTTACATCTTCACAATAAACACTTTTACATACATCATAAGTAGCTGTGAAGAGGGGGGTTTAAGCGCACCCAAATTGCGCTGGCGCTGGCGCAGGTAGGGTTCAAGTGCACCCAGATCGCGCTGGTGCAGGTAGGGTTTAAGCGCACCCAAATTGCGCTGGCGCTGGCGCAGGTGGGGTTCAAGTGCACCCAGATCGCGCTGGTGCAGGTAGGGTTTAAGTGCACCCAAAACGCGCTGGTACTGGTTCTAGCGCATCCAATACGCGCCGGTGATATTCTCCCCGCCGTGGTGGAGTTCTAATGCACCCAATGCGTTGGTTGTGGGTGATGGATGAGGATGACAAAGATGGTAAATGGGACAGGTCAAATGAGTAACTGGATTGGTGAAAATTCGATTTGTTAAATTTATTGTGTAAGAGGATGGATTTAGATTATTTTCCGATTTGTGAGGTGTGCAATATGTCATCTCACTAACGAGGTGATAAGAGTTTTATTGAAACAGACTCTGAAATATTTTGGAGATAATTTATTTTGGTTCATTTATTTCCAATTTAGAAACAGAATATATTGAACTTAGAAAATATTTTTAGAATGATTTTGATGTTGCCATCTGTTGGTGATTTTTACCAGTAAAAAGTTAAAATGAACTGTACTTATCGAAAAGTGATTAAATTTACTTTTATTTGGAAAACTTAAAAATAATAAAAATAAATTTTCTTTTACTGTGATCATTAATTTTTAATGTGAAGTTGAAATAAAACTTAATAAATAAATGAATAAATAAATTCTTTTATACAATAAAAAATCAATTTTGTTTAATCATTTTATACAAGTTTCTACAATTTCATATGCAGTTTTGAATTAAAAAAGGAAACATAATTTTTTACATAAATTGAGATACATTATAAGAGTAAGTTACATAATTTCATTAAATTAACAGTCAAACAATGTTATTTAACAATATTATTTACTGAAACCAATATAAAGCATAAGATCAAACTAAATTTTGTAATGTCCATATGCAAGAGATTCCACTCCATCATCCAATATATATCTTTTGTCATCAAAACTGCTTAGTGCAATTTTGTTTGTTTTTACGCTATATAGCTCATGCTTAAAACTTTGTATTCTAGATTGAAATCCTCTCGATCTAACAGATTCGAATAAACTTTTTTTATAATGTTCATGTTTCACATGTTTTTTGATAAATGTTTTTGTTACACCTTTTGCCGTTTTCTTTTCACAGTCCTTGGTTAATATGGAATACATTTTTGAGCGCAAGCCGACAAATTCTAGAATGCACTCTGAATTTGTTTCATCTTTGAAACATCCAATCTTTTTCTTATTCACTATTGAATACGAGGGATGTTCTTTTGGATAATCCGATGTATCAAAAAATTCAGCATCGCGTTTCATATCTTCGTATATATCGTCAGTTTCTATAAGATATGTAAGCGAATCAGTATCAGTGAACAATAATTTGCTTTTTTTACCATATCGTTCTTTGATATATTTATAATGAAATCGATACATATGAAGTTTGCTAAGTTCTAAAATGGCAAACCCTACATACAGAGGTTTATTTAAGAAAACAGACCTTTTTAAACGCTCAACGCCTACAAGATCATTATTAAAGACAGAGAATGCTCGAAACGAGGGAGCAGCTACTAACTTTTCCGCTTCTGAACTAGTATTTACTAACAGAATATCTTTGTGTTTGCGAACATTTTCCATTGTTTTGCCATAAACGGTATTGTTCATTAATTTAAATAAATTTTTTTCGAACGTGGATGTAGCATTTTTTCTTTCATTCGTATTAAAATCTATGTAATTTTTCAACCAAGGTTTTTGATCAAATTTTAAAATTTTATGAATCCGAATTAATTTTAATCCTAGGCTTAAATAAAATTTCAAATTTTGCAAAATGGTTACATAATTTACTTTATCATTTAAATTGGGAGTTAATTTTACATTTGTTACCGAGGAGTTATGTTCTGCCAAATTTCTGTTATAAGAAGACCACATTTCTCTACTTATTTCTATTTTTTCCGGAGCAAGAGGATATTCGTTATGCTCATCATGTAGATAATGTGGATATGATAAATCCACTTCAAATATGTACCCCGAATCTCCATTATCAGGAATTGAAAGTATCCATTCCAAATCTATTCCTTCTGTCGACATCCATTCAAAATTACCATAAGGGAGGGTTTGAGACATAGCCCAGCCGTACAAATTATTTGCATCCAGATAAATGATATATGTACTCGGCTTTTCTGGGTCATAAGTCGGCAAATATTTATTATTAGATTGGGCCCATCTATGTGTGATCATGGATATTCCTCCTCGAATGCCATTTTCAATCATTAGATGCATGTTTGGATCAGTGAGCAATTCGAGGGGTTGATCACACATCTTTAAGCATGCTTGCCATGCAAGTCCCGCAGATGTAAAAAGATGAGCACAATCCAAATCGTATTTTTTCTGACAAATCAACCTAAAATTTTCAAATACATCTGCCAGTTGCAAAACATCGGATTTTACATACAGGTCATGATATTGACCCATATTTTTAATGTCAAATATCTTCCATACGTTTTGTGCGTGTTTATAATCGTCATCAGTTATATGTTCTTCTGTTAAAGAACTATAGAATGATTCTTTAGGAGGCAACTGCGTTTCCTGAAATATTTTAAAAGATGTCATGTATTCATATGGATAAATTCCTTTTCTTAACAATAAATCCATATTTTCGGGGACATTCTCTTTTAAAAGTTTAAAATTTTGTTTCGAAAGATTAGCTACCAACGTCTCTAAAGAAGTAGATAAAAATTGGAAGCTATCAATGAATCTTAATTCTATTTTACATTTATTATATATGCTTAATACAGAAAATGCGATATATTTTTCCATATTCATTGCAATTACTTTGAAATCGTGATTTTTAATTTTACCTAACGCGCTCATTATGTGGTGACAATCATAATTCTTTAAATTATGAAATACGATAGGTATAACTTTTCTCATTCGGTATTTCAAATTGCATAAATTGTGAAGAGCACCGCGATATTGGCCACTTATATGGTCATGATCTCTAACTCTATCATCTTTTAACTCATTTTTACAAAGGAAGCAATGAGTTTCACTAAAAAATTGCCTTTGTTGTTCAGGGGTCATGCGCATAGGTTTATTAGCATACATTACTTTGCATAGATTATCTTTTTCATTAATAATTGCATTTAAAAAATGCTCCACGGCATTTTCTCCTCGATAACAGGTTATTGGTTTGTAAGTTTGTCCATTGGGACCTACTATAAGATATGCATAACCGCAAGGTAAATGTTTGCCAGTTTTTAAGGTATACGAATTATTAGTTAAAGTATCCTCTTTATCAATGGGAAGAATTAATGCCTCAAAATCCGCATAAATTATAAAAGGAAGTTTGTGTTGGAAATTTTGATTTTTAAAGAATAAATCTTTGTTTTTGTCATTAGGCATTTTAATTCGCTGTGGTGTTTGGTTGTTACAGTAAGTATGATGTTCTTCCAAGTTTTTTATTTTAGAAAATCTGTGAAGACATCGATTGCAAACGTAACTCGCTGCTTTATGTTTTGTAAGGTTTGCTAACAAACGAGACATATTTCTAATAAGACAATAATGTTGCCTACCTTCATAAGAAATTAGAATTAAATTAATGCATTCAGAATTTGTTTGATCTGATATATAAATGGGAAATACCTTCTTCTCTTCATATCCATATACAATAATCCTTAATGTGTTTAGCTTTTCAATGATAGGAATGCTTTTAATTGTAACTGGACACGCTACTTTTCCTAGCTTTATTTTATTTTCGTGTGGAATATAATGATTTACGCGCTCAGGTGATTTTTTGATTTTCATTTCATGTGCTAAAAGGCACCAAATAAAACATTTATTGTCTAAATTTTTAATATTAAGGATTGCTCGCTTCTTTTTTAGTTCGAGTGGGAGAGGAATATATGAGCTTGCTCTTAGAGGATTGTATTTCGCAATACATAAATCCATTTTAATTATTCTTTTCAGAGTCCATCCAGATCCCAACTGAAGGAATTCTTCAAAACTATTAGAAATTTTAGAAAAACCTTCATCGATGTGCTCTGAAATAAAATCATGTATTAAATCAATAATGCAATTACTTCGAAAATGAGTTATAATAGTTTCTTCTTCACCATCACTATTTTTACGAGACAGTTCCAATTTTACAACCATGTACCATTTTATAGATTTGAAAGCATCTAATTCAACAGATAATAAATTATAAATTCTTGAACGCATTTCTTTAAAAAATTCTAAAAGGTCACTATTTACTTCATCACTAGGAAATAGTTCATGTGTTCAAAACACATCTAAGGCTGGTTTTTTTCCTTTAATTCGTTTTTTCATTACAGGAGGAATTTCATTTTTCTTTTTAGAAGGACCATGCACAGTGCGCATATGCTGGAACAAACACGACTTTCTAGCTAAAACTTTGCTACACAAATCACAATTATATTCTTTCTTTGTCAAATGAGTCTTAATATGTCGTTTCAAATCATATGATTTTACAAAAGATTTTTGACAAATTTCACAGATAAAAGATTTCTCACCTCTGTGTATTCTTTTGTGTTGATTTAATGTGTCATTTCTCCCAAATTTCTTTTCACATACATCACAAGTAAAAAATTTTTCATCTCCATGTGTTTTTCTATGACGGTTGAGAGAATTCTTGCGCGAAAAAACTTTTTCACAAACATCACACACCTATAAAAAAAAAAAGTAAAAAACATAGCTATTTATAACAATCTAAAAAATAATATTTTTTCATTTAGCGATTTAATGTTATTAATTATTTAATGTAAAATTTTTTCATTATATTAACTTTATAAGAATTTTAAATAAATTTATCTAATAAATTTCCATAAAAAATATCATAATAAATGTAGTTGATAATTAATAACAATGAGTTGTTTAAACGGATTAAATGGATATTCTGTGATATAAAAGTTTATCGTAAACAATGTTCTGTCTTAAAAAATACATATATTAAACTTGTAATTTTCCTTACTTTTCAAAAAATTCTGTAGCACTATAGACCTTTAGATGAAATTTTATAGAAAAACAAAGAATATTTTAATTTGAATTATTATTTGGAAAAAAAAAAAAAAAAAAAAAAAAAAAAAATGGAAATGAAAATATTTTTTCTGAACATTTAATAAAAATTCTAAATGTAACAAAGAAAACAAAAAATAAATCAGTTTTATAATATTATATTCTAAACAACAACTACTAATATTTCAAGAATAGATTAATATTTAAGAAAAACTGTGTCGAACAATATTTATATGAATTTAAAAAGAAAAATTTAATTTTTTGAACTTTACTTACATGGTTTGTAATTCTTGGATGTTTCTGTATATCTCCAAATGATTTCCCAGATATATTTTCATGGCTGGACAAACCCGATGTGGAAGGACCCTCATCCCACACTGGATTGCTATTTGTCCACTCGTCAGCTATTTCACCAGCATTTAACATTTCATGAAGTTCATCCATCGGAATACCGATGTCAGTAAACTGAAAAAATAAATTATAAGAAGATATTAACTAAAAGTCGCATTGTAAAGTTCAGATTGATGATAATTTTAATTCTAAAAGCATATCTTAAAGATATATCTTAAAAGTAAAAATAAACAAATAAAAAATAATAGGGAAAAATTTAATAACTACTAATAAATATATTTATAGTCAATATTTAAACAAATGATTAATAAAAATTACTTAAAGATACAGTTAGAAACAATAATAATAAATTATTTAAGTGTACCTTTAAAAAAAAAAAATATATATATATATATATCTGAAAATAAATAACTGAAATAGAAAACAATTTTCCGTTAACAAAATTTAAGTATAATTTATATCATTAGAATCTACAAAATCAATTTATCTTTTTTTTTTTTTTTTAACTCTTAAAAGGACAAAGGTGATTACCAAATTATTTAATTTTGCATTTATAATAAAATATTATCTAAGGTAAAAGCTACTATTTGAACAATAATAAGCAAGTAATAATCATTATCGAAATTTAACACATGAATCATACAAATTTATTTAAGAACTTAATTATCACAAAACATTAAACAGCTAATAGATTTTTCAATAGAAATATAAATAGAAATATATGAAATTATTTTTAACTTACTTCCAATGAATCTTCATCACCCTCCATAATATTCGTATTCATTGAAGGGATCCCAACTAAAATGAACGTTTACATCAGGAGAGTAAGATGGAAAGTGATAAATATTTTTCCTTGACCATCATGTTGACTAAAGATTGTTGCAATACCTCAGCGGGGTGTTTATACCTGCTTCAATCTGATAACGCTTTACGTGATTATTCAGTCCAATTCACTCTTCACTAATTTATTTTAAAAATTTTCATTGGTTAATTTAGAATTTCTTAACTGCAAATGGCAACAATCTTTAGTCAACATGATGGTCAAGGAAAAATATTTATCACTTTCCATCTTACTCTCCTGATGTAAACGTTCATTTTAGTTGGGATCCCTTCAATGAATACGAATATTATGGAGGGTGATGAAGATTCATTGGAAGTAAGTTAAAAATAATTTCATATATTTCTATTTATATTTCTATGTATTTTTCAGTTAGCTATCTCTATTACAATATATATATATTCGTTTCATTTAGTTTAGTGCAGTCTATAGACGTTAAACTCTACTTTCCTGCAATTTCCCCCATAGACGTAATGTATTAGAATTCTCTTGATTGTCCCTGTACACGAACCATTTGCTTGATCTTAACGAAAAGCTTACTGTAGCATCTCTATATGATACACATTTAGAATACCAAGTTTGAACTTTCTGCCATAATTTGTTTTTGAGATATTCTGATAACAGACAGACACACAGACACACAGACACACAGACATACAGACACACAGACACATAGACATACAGACATACACCCAGACCATTTGCTAAAAACATGATTTTCGTACTCAGGGGACCTCAAAATGTGTAAATATAACAAAATCTCACGTTCGAAAATTTGACCCAAAAACAATACTTTCTCTACCTTATGGGTAAGAGAAAGTAAAAAAAAAAAAAAAAATTACAAGATGTTACACTGTTCATAATTTCTGTCACACCAGTCACATAACACTTTTCCTTTAGTTTTAATAACTGAAATTCATTGCGAAAATGGTATTATTTTGCTTAATGGTAGCACTTTTAATTAAGAAAATTAAACAAGTTTAATCATGTTTTTATCAGAGTAAAATTAATAGGAATTTCAACAAAGTAGACGCTAGTGAAAGTCATGTTCCGAAAATCAGATTATTCTCCCTTGTTAGAGGTGGTTTTATATTTTTATCATAGATGATTGAATAACTTTCTGGTGGTAATAAATAAGTAAATAGCAAACATTGCTCATAAAGCAGAGGACCACGTAACTTCTATTTAATTCCTTTGTAAAAAATGTAATTGCTTCTATTTATTTTTATTCAAGTATATTGTAATTTTTGAAATATTTACTTTTTACTTTTACTTTTTTTTTTAACTTTTTAATTTACTTTTTAATTTACTTTTTTTTTCTTCAATTGAATGATTTGAAAAAGATTCTAATTATTTCTGTGAAAAGCATGATATTGATTTTGAATCGGTTTTCAGTCAGAAACCTGAATGGATATTCATTTACCTAATAAATGTAATGTAACTAAATCTGAAGTGTCATTTTATTATTTTCTTCTATATACATGAAAAGAAAATAGTGTAGTAAACTTCTAGTTTTCGTTGTATTCGCACTTTTTGTGATGTCCCAATTAAAATATGACCACATTAAGAAAAAGGTACCTGTCTGAATGTTATTGAAATTTTATAAAATGTACGGTACCCTACAAAACTTCACTTTTGGTTGCCCCAATTGATGTCAATAAGATTGTGTTGATTAGGTTTAGAAATATGTCGTCCAGCAAATGATTTTTTTTTCTTTCTTTCTTTATATATATATATATATATATATATATATATATATATATATATCAAGGTTATATCTTAGCTTCTATAGTGTATTTGGCCACCAAACTTGATATAAAAGACGATAAGTATGAAAAGTTATTTTGGTTAAATATGCGTGCTTATCCACTTTGAAGTGGTGCTGCTGTTCTGCATACTTCATTAATGGAACAGCTATATCTCAGCTTCTATAGTTTATAAATGCACTAAACTTCATTTGTAAGATGGCTTTTATGAAGAATTATATTGATTCATATCAACTAATATATGGCTTTGTAATGCAGCTCTCTTCAGGTTTTACGTAGTTTTCTGACTTGATTTTATTACAATAATGTTGAAGAATATTTTGTGATGCCCACAGGATAAAAGTTTTTCATTCATTTCTATTCATATATTCCAGAATTTATATTCTTTAAAGTCTTATAAATTAATCCTTAATTATAATAAATCTATTTTAGAACTTGCAAAAATGAATAAATAAATAAATAAATAAAAAATAAAAAATGGTTACATAAGATTAAAATACTGTAGTGGGAATAAAATTATACTAATATATGCTTAGATAAATAAAATAAAGTTTTAAAAAAAAGCATAATTTGATTAGGAATGAGCTTTAATTTGATTTTACATTTTAATAATAATGGTGCAGTAATGATAATAATAATTACATTAATAATTATACACATACATTTTTCTGATGGTAGTGCATTTAAAAACAGGATTATTAATATTTGTTAAGAGGTTATTTATTCTCATCCCTTTTCACGTCAAAACTGCAAATTTAAAAATTTTCAGTATTTTAAAATCCTTTTTTCTCGCCAATTTAATGATATAGCACTGAAACTAGTAAACATTCGTTACCCGGGCTTTATTGAATGATCTTATTGGATGACCAGCCGCACAAAGAGCATCGAATCGAAAAATCGGTTCGGGAAATAACGCAATAGTCCGCAAAATAAAATAACAACGGACATCTCAACATTGAAGCAGACAAGATATTAAATTACAGGCTTCCGACTCATACTGACATTTTAAGATAACCTGCAACTAAAGAGAAGAAGATATAACCTTTATAATATGATAAAGGATAATGTTTGTGTAGGAGAATATTATTTATGGTATTAGATAGATGCGAAAAGATGAAAATTTAAGGTATTAAATCAATGAGAATTCTGTATATCAAAAATATTATCAAGAATAATTTGAAAATGAAAGTGGGTGCTTAAAGCTCAAAGATAAATTGGTATTTCCTTATAAATTTCATTTATAAGGAAATGTATTAAATCAATGAGAAATCAATGTATTAAATCAATGAGAATTCTGTACATCAAAAATATTATCTAGAATAATTTGAAAATGAAAGTGGGTGCTTAAAGCTCAAAGATAAATTGGTATTTCCTTATAAATTTCATCACAAGTTTTTCTTTTTCCTTTTTTAATTATTCAATTATTTTAACTATTTATTTGTTTATATTTTTATTCATTAATTTTATTTATATTTAATTATATTTAATTTTACTTTATTTTCATCCTATTTAGAATAATTTAAAAAATGAAAGTAGAGTGATTAACTTTTAAAAATAAATTCAAACAGGATTTATTTTTCATGTTTATTTACTTATTTATTTAATTAAGGGGAAAAGAATGGGAGAATGGTAATGGAAGGGAAATATAAGCAGGGAAAATAACATTTTATATTCAGATTCATGCGTTTGTATATATACCGGTACCAGGTGCCCCATAACTCTGTAAATATTAAAATTGAAGGACTTAGGAGAAAAAGTTATTCTCGTAAAGGGGTCATTTTTTGGTAAAGAAAAAAAAATTTAAATTTCGTCTGTACACTGTAAAAAATATGTCCTATTTGCTGCCAGAAATTCTCTGTAATTTGAGAAAATACGCTCTGACAATGTAATTTTTTCGTAAGTTGCGAATATTTTCTCAAATTACAGAGAATTTCTGGCAGCAAATAGAACATATTTTTTACAGTGTAGATGGCATTGGAGCAAATCGGACATTTCTATGGAAAATTAAATTTATTTGGATGGAGGTAAATATTTACACTATTGCATATCATTCTTATAAAATGTGAGCGATATCACCACAAATTATAGTTTACAATCGAGTTTAACACCGCTAACTGCAGTATATTCATTTGGATGCAGGAGATTTCTTGGTAAATGTTATCCTTTAATTACACTATGGAAGACTGATTAAATTAAAATTTTATGTACGAGTAAATAGGAAGAAATATCAGAAATGAATTATTAATTGTAAGCATCTGCAATTTATAGGACATTGATTTGCATATTTCTTGTTGCTGCGTCTATGTAGCGCTTATATCGATGAAAATTTTTATATTTAACTGTTTTTTCGTTACTCACCCCCCCCCCCCCAAAAAAAAAAAAAAGAAAAGAAAAGAAAAAGAAAAAGAAAGGAAAGAAAAAGAAGAATCCGTTTATCAGAATCCCTTTTTCGCAAACCACTTTCGATTCTACCAGTTCCATCAATTTTTATGACTTTTTTAAATATTTACAAACTTATGGACATTCGATATATGTGCACATTTTTACAACAATGAAGAAATAAAAATGAACCAAAATAAATAAAATAATGCCAGACATCGCAAAACATCAAAGCAGACAAAATATTAAATTACAGGCTACCTAAAAATTTCAGACATTTTCAGATAACCGGAAACTGAGGAGAAGAAAATATAGCTTTTGCAATGACGTAGAATATTGTTTGTGAAGATAAATATTATGTATTGCATTAGTTAGACATGGAAAGGTGGACATTTTTTAGTTACATCAAAGGAGAATTCATTATACAGTCGAACCTCGGTAACATGAATCTTAAGGGGGATTTTTTTTTTTTTTTTTTTTACGTTATCAGTAGTTTATGTTATCAGTAACTAATCTTCATTTAACTAAACTAATTTTCATTTTGACGGGGTCTGGGAAAACAGTTCATGTTAAAAGTCATTCACGTTAACAGCGTTCACGTTAAAAAGGTTCGACTATATTCAAAATGTTATTTAGAGTAATTTAAAAACAAATTAAAAACAAATTGAAATTTAATCGTAAAATTTAAAAAGAATTTTTAAAACCTTTTTTATGATTCAGACACAGTTACTAAAAAAAAAAAAAAAAGAAAAAAAAAAAAAGACAATTGTATCTTTGAATTAATATATTATGATAAATATCTGTGCGTATGTGTGTGTACGCATATTTATCAACACTGAATAAATAAAAATTAAAAATTAAATTAAATTAAATAACAAAGGGCATCTCAACATTAAAGCAAACAAGATATTAAATTACAGGCTTCCGAAGCATGCTGACATTTTAAGATAACGAGCAACTAAAGAGAAGAAGATATAACCTATGTAATGATGAAGAATAACGCTTATGCAGGTGAATATTAATTATTGTAATTAAATAAATATGTAAAGACAAAAATTTGTTATTAAATTAGATAAGAATTCTTTATATCCAAAATATTATTTTAAATAATTTGAGAAAAAAGTAGTAAGGCATTTAATACTCAAAACTTAAATAAGTTATAAATTTTGAGATGAACTTTTAAACCTTTAAAAATTTTATAATTAAGATACGAAAACTTAAGGGGAAAATAATAATATTGTATTTTCTAATTAATGTCCTATGATGCATGAATCCGTACACAATTTGTTCAGCAATAAATAAATAAGAACAAATAAAAAATATAAGAGTGAAAAATTGCAATATTGAAACAGATAAGTTATTAAATTACAGTCTTCCTATTATGCATGCTAACATTTTAAGAGAAGCTGCAACTGAAGAGAATAAAATAACAGTTTTGTAATGACGAAAAATAATGTTTGTGTAGATGGAACAGTATTTATTGTATTCGATAAATTATTAAAAGGTGTAATTTTTTTATTAAATGGCATGAAATATTATTTTTATATATATTTTAAATTATTTAAAATAAGAAAGTAAGTTCTTTGAAGTTACAGCATTAAAATTTAACTATAAATTTTATAAATGAATATTTTTAGGTTTTCTTTTTTTATTTATTTTATTTAGCTATTTATTTATTATTATTCTTTGGTGAAGGGGAGGGGTGTATTCACTGAAAAGAAAAAATAAATTTTGTTTCTTTGAATTAATATGTTATAATATATATATAGTAAACGTGTACTGTAAAATATTGTTCAAGCACTCCCTCAATCCTCAAGAAAAATTAGGATATATTTGGGGAAGGGACGAGTAAACTTTAAAAACTGGAAAAAATATAAATATTAGTATATGTATTTTGTACTAAAATTAAATGGCGGAAAATGATTTTAAAACAAAACATGTATAATATATGTTAAGTTGCAATAATAAAAATAATAAATACACTAAACTTTCGGTTAACCTGTATTTATGTAACTGAAAAAATTCGGAAAATTCTTTTTTTTTTCTCTTCCAATAAATTGTTTTAAAATATTTGCCGATATTTTAGGGAGCTTGTGGTTTCCATTTTCAAATAATCACAGTATTTGATTTAACATAAAACAAAACAATGTTTATATTTACAAAGGCGAATCGAAATAAATAACATGATAAATAATTTCGTATTCATCCCGCTAAACTAAAGGGGGCGTTTATTGGGTATTTTAAGAAAAAACGAAATTCGTGTGAAAAGTATAGGTGCTTTTGCGGTATTTTACGGTACATAATTTTCAATACTGAAACAGACAAAATAATATTTGTGTGGAGGGAATATAATTTATTTTATTCGGTAGATATTTAACCGTGCAAGTTTTAGATTAAGTCCAATGATAAAGCCTTAGAATAAAAAATGTTATTTAGACTATTTTCTAAAAACTATTGATATATTTAAAATTAAAACATGAAATGAAACTTAATTATAAGTTTGGAAAAGTGCTTTCTTTTTCCTATAGAGGTTCGTTGATATAAAAAGAAAAACTAAACATTGCATCTTTGAATTAATGAATTATTATATAGGTGCATGTACTTTTCAATATTGAAACAGGCATAATATTAAATTATATTTTCTAATGACTTGAAAGTACAGAAAAAAAGATGTAACTTTTTATAATGATACATAAAAATTTTAGCAGCATTGAATATTACAGAGATATTAAAATTCAAAAATTTCTGTTAAATCACAATAATAATAACAAATTTTCTTAAGATATTTTCTAAAGAGGGATATTCTGTGGAATAATTTTAATAGCTAGGTAAGGAACTTAAAATTCATTTGAGATTTCAGGTCTATTTTTTTTTTTTTTTACTTTTAATATGATAACATAAATAAAAAGGAAAATGTGTCTAAACTATATATTTTGGATTACTATAATTAGATAAACGCATTAGATAAATATTTTCAGGTTTTCTTTTTTTACTTATTTTATTTAGCTATTTATTTATTATTAATATTCGGGAGGGGGGGGTTGTATTGACTGAAAAGAAATAATAAATTTTGTTTCTTTGAATTAATATGTTATAATATATATATACAGTGAACCTATGCCGTAAAATACCGTTCAAGCACTCCCTCAATCCTCAAGTAAAATTAGGATATACTTGTTGAAGGGGCAGGTAAACGGTAAAAATTGGAAAAAATATAAATATTAGTATATATAATTATTAGTTACAACGTCTAGAGCGCCTAAAAGAAATAATAGAAAAGCAGGCAGCTGTTTCGGTAGCATTTAGCGTACCGTCTTCATTGCACAAGGAAATGAGATATGCACTGAAGACGGTACGCTAAATGCTACCGAAACAGCTATCTGCTTTCCTATTATTTCTTTTTGGCGCTCTAGGCGTTGTTTTTTGCCTTGTTTTTATAATTCCCCGCCAAGTCTTCCAATAACATGTATACATATTTATCAACATAGAACAAATTGACACGATATTAATTTACAGGCTTCAGGTACACTGTGCCATTTAAAGACTATCCATACAATTGAAAAAATCAAGATGAAAAGCATTTTATAATGATAAAAATTATTTCTGAAAACAACAATTATTATTATTATTATTTGCTAGACCTGCAAAGACTTCGTAACCATTTGAATAAAGTGATTTCGCAAGCAATATACAAAACTAAATTATAAAATTTGAATTATTACCATGTTTTGGCGAAGAGAATGGTTATGTTTGTTTTCGATCTATATGCTATTAAGATGCAATAGATAAAATTAAAATACAAATATAGTAATATTTTATTTTATCATAATAGAGGATGTGTTATTTAGCTTTCTTTGACTTTTCGTTCTTTACTTAAAGATAAAATTTAAACGCAAATGAAGTAAAATGAAACAAAAAAGAAAAGCATGCTGTCTTAATTGACTAGAAAACACTTTCCAAATATACTTACCTGTTATACCGATTAACCTTGATCCTAATATGATGATCGATTATCTTACCTCCAAGGTAAAAACCTAAAATATAGTTCATTTTTACTTTCCAAACAATGTAAGTAAGGAAAGTATTGTAATCATGATTTACGAGGTCGAATTTGTATCGCCCATAGCTCAAAAAAGAATAGACGTAGAATGTTGCAAATTTATATTTGGGATTCTCATGATGTCTAGTTTTACACCTTTAACTCTGGTTTTGATACGAACTCTTCTTTTATAAATATCTATAATTTTTCATGATTTTTCGTGATGTATGTATGTGTCTAAGTATGTGTGTATGTTTGTGACATGAACACGATAGCGTCTAAACACGTTATCCTAATAAACTGAAAGTTGCTGTAGTTCCCGGTAGCACGAACCCTATTTATTTTAATGAATTTAGCACTTGTAGTTTTTTTTTTTTTTTTTTTTTTTTTTTTTTCTTTAACAGGAATACAACAAAACATTCTTACAGTAGGCAGCAAAATTATTGAAGCACACGTCCGCATTACATATATATATATATATATATATATATATATATATATATATATATTCTAATTTCCTTTTTTATTTTGTTTTGTTGCAAGATAGAGATTTGAGTTATATATTGCTTGAATTAGCTATACAGCTTTCCGAAATCTTGCATTATGCTGACGAGGTGCAAGTTTCCTGAAATGTGAACATTTCTGGTTTTCAACATTTAAAATTTTATTTTTCATTTCATGAATTCTCTTTTCTTCTATCGGATCCTTTTGGTTAATTTATCTCTTTCAATTTCTATTATTTGATGAATGTTTCTATTGGATTAATGGTTTTTGCAAATTATCTCATCGTTAGGCTTATGTGTTATGTTTGTGTCATTTCTCTTCTGCGTAAGTACTTTAACATGTTTTTACTAATTAGTGTACTTAAATTAAATTATCGTTGTGACAATAATTTTATTCGAAATACATCTCACTTAAAATTTCATATGTTGGTATTTTCATCTATATTTCATTTGCTGAGTGTTGCAAAGGAATTAAATTATTCAAATTATATATATATTAGTTTGATCGTTAATTTTTATCATCAACTTACTTTTTATAAAAAGCATAAGACAAAGATCACGACTCGACAAATTTTTACATAACAAAACTGTATTAGGTGCACATCTTTCAAATAAAAATTACTGCTAGCGCTTCAATATAATTCAGCTGCCAACCGTATTATTACGGCGTATGGGCTGAAATTATTTAAAGTGCGATAGTGTGTAAATGCCTAATTCGATTGAGCTGAAATTTTTTACACGTGTTATAAGTCACCATCGCACGATTCTTATTGATTCTGGTGAATCTACGCTTATAGTTTTTTTACAGGGACACAACAAAAAATTCTGTATCATTATGGGTTGTGGGCTGAAATTATTTGAAGCGCAATAGCGACTAAACGAGTTATCTGATTGAGTTGAAAATTTCTATACCTGTTATAAGTCACCGTCACACAAACTGAAAAAAATCTAGCATTTATAAATATTTACAGGAACGCAACGAAATATTCTATATCATTAAGAACTCGAATTATTTTAAGTGTAATAGTGTTAAACGTCATATTCGATTGTTCTGATTAATTTCAGACATCCCTTACTTGAATTTGTCGCCAAAAAGTCGGTGGAGACCTGCATGTAGAGACTCAAAAAGTTTTTAGATTCTGTGTGTCTATCTATCTGTGATAGCGGCTACGAAAATCTCTCGATTGACTTGTAAATTGTTTCATATGTTCATAAAGCACACGGAATCAGCTGTATAATTCGGGGTATGTATTCTGTACGTAGTTCGTCTACAGAGAGACACTAAAGTTTTTCTTATCCTTACGGCCTATGGACAAAATTTGTATGTACGACGATAGGGCTTCAAAAATTACCCTGGTTGGTTTGCAAGTTCGTACGCATTACAGAAAATAGTTGAATAGTTTTTAATGCTTATATTGTGTATGGTTCGTGTACGTCAAAAAATCTCTTGTCATTACGGCCTATGTACAGAATTTCTTTTAAGCGTATTGTAAAGTGGTTGCACTCATTCAAAAAAATTAAAGAAACATATATTATTTAGAATCCTGAAAACGTGTTTTCTGTAGAAAAATGTATGCTTAGACAAACTAATTAACCCTTTAACGTTCATTGGTTTCGCAGCGAAACCAAACATTTGACATAATTTAACAATTTTTATGCAGCAGTTTTTTTAATATTTCCCCCTTGTTTTAATCAGGTTTTAAGCTTTTGTTCCTTTTCTGTTCGGTAGATAGCAACACTATTCCAAAATTTAACAAATAATGCTTCAAAGGAAGCTAAATGCCTAAGTAACTTGAAGTTTCTTAGTGTGCGCGAGTGTGAATTGCTGGTTTGATGATGCACTCATGTCTAGTTTTTTTCATTTAATGAAGAGCGTGACTATTAGTTTCACTTGAAACAACATTTACGAGTTTTTGTAGTCGATAATGTTTACTTACAAAGTGTTTTATTTATTAAATTAAATATTATTTGAATTTAATAAGGTTAACTTATAGATGTTTCAAACCAAAAATTTCTCGAAAACGAACAATGCTATTTTTTTATTTTTTAAATATTTATGATCAGCTATGTGTCTAAAAGCCATTTTTTTAAATTAGTTTAGTAATTTTTAAAATAAATTAAGTAGTGAACGTTAAAGGGTTAATGCACAGGACCTTACAAATGTGTCCTTACAATGTTACGTAATCATCCAAATTATGCTAAATTTCAAACAATTATTTTTGGGCTACAGAGAGAAATAAGTCATGTAATTTGAGAAATAAGTTATATAATTTTTACTGACGTATCTAATGTTTATGGCTGTTTTACAGGGACACACAAAAGAATTTTGTAACATTAGAGTCTATGGACAAATTTTTATTCAAGTACATTTTAAATCGTTTATGCTGCATTCAACTGAATGTTATTAACAGGTACTATTCAAATTCTTAAAAGCATTTTTTGTCTAGAAAAAAATATATGTAGATTAAATAATTTATTTACAGGACCCCACAAAAGAATTCCAATGACATTCATTAATCATCCACGTGATGTCAAATATGGTTCAAATATTAATAAGTTACAATGAAGTAGTCGTGTACTTTTCATACTTGGATAATTTTATTTTTTCTTTCAGAAACTGCTAATTTTATCTTTGAAATATAGAATAAAAGTAAAACGTACAGTAATTTTGCTGGATATCGGATATCCGTATTCAGCAGGCAACAGAGCCCCTAATATTTGATAGATGGCAAAATCATTATTCATTTCATCCCTATATATAAATGATAAATTAAGTGGTTTTTGAAAGTAAAGATGAAAGAATCCAAGTTAGGCATTTTTCCCTTTCGTGTTATACGATAATGTATCTTTTTTGTACACAAATATGCTGTGATATTCATGCCATTTTCTGCTATATATGGTATAGGGAATGTATGTTATACGTCAATTTCAAGTATATTGTAACCATTGTTGTATTCAAGTTTAATAGACGCTATTTAATATATATACACTACTGGCCATTAAAATTGCTGCACCAAGAAGGAATAATAATAACGGAATGAAATTTGTTGGACACATACATTATAGTAGGAAGAACAATTGATTAAAATTTCAGGAAATTTGGAGTAATATGTACTGAGAAAACAGTACATAAAGCAGTGACGTCTGTGAGCAATAACAGCACTTATCTGCCTAGGCATAGAATCGAACAGCGATTGGATGACATGTACGGGTAGAGCACTTCATGAAGTGCTTCATCGATGAATTGTGGCATCGTGTTAAAACTTCATGAAGTGCTCTACCCGTACATGTCATCCAATTGCTGTTCGATTCAATGCCTAGGCAGATATGTGCTGTTATTGCTCACAGAGGTCGCTACTTTATGTACTGTTTTCTCAGTACGTATTACTCCAAATTTCCTGAAATTTTAATCAATTGTTCTTCCTACTATAATGTATGTGTCCAACAAATTTCATTCCGTTATTATTATTCCTTCTTGGTGTAGCAATTTTAATGGCCAGTAGTATATATATATATATATATATATATATATATATATATATATATATATATATATATAAAGAAAATTCGCGTATCAAACTCAAATATAACGGGAAAAATTCTTTTAAACCTTGCTAGGTAAATTTTGCACTTTTATAAATTTTTCTATTTTAATTATTAATATTTTAAATTTTATAATAATAATAATAATAATAATAATAATAATAATAATAATAATATAATACATGCGAATTACGTAAAATAGGAGATTAAAATATACTTAGATATAGAGAATAATATACACGTTTTATAGGTGCAATAAATATAACAAGATATTAATTACCTACAAAACGTTCAGCAAACCTAATTCATTTTAAAGCTATATACATTATATTGTGTAAATTTAACTAGTTCGATTAAATTTTCTGGTGTTAATTAGAAAATCTAAATTTTACTATCTGTTATATGAGAATGTGTTTACGTTCAGTTGTATCATACTGGTACAAATTAAATTTTATCATACCATTTAAAGATTTTAATCAGAAGGTAATAAAGTAAGAGTAACAAGATAATAAAGATAATAATACGACAAAGACAGATGATAAGAACATAGTTAAATTAGGGGATAATGAGACGTCATACTCCCTATTCATAAAGTTCCTTATCGGTCTTTCCTGTAATTCTGGAATGTCTTCTTATTATGAATTCGGTCATCTATTATGAGAAATGTCTGGAAATTTTTTGTCTACTTCATATCCATTTATTTAGTTACACATTTTAGGAGTTATATGCTAGATTAAAGATTCTCAACATAACTATAAAACTGGGAAAATGGATGAGATACATTTTGCAGTCTAGGAGAATAAAATCAACTACATTAGGCATATCCAAAATGCTTCCCAGCAGAATGTTAAAAGTTTATAGGTTTTAATGAATGCAATGTTCATAGCTGTATTTGAAAAAAAAAAATCATATATAAGACCCATATTCGTTATAATGTCAAGACTGAAATAATATTGCGTTTGTGTACCAATGAAGTACAAATTTACATATTTCTCGATCTGTTATGGAAAGTATATTTAAATTTAAATACCTTTAAAAAATGACTGCGTTTCAATTAATACATATACCTGTATTATTCTGAATGAATACGTCCTGCAATACTGCTATTTGAAAATTTTTAGATAATTAATTGTTAAATGGATACCATTGAAGTATTAGATGTCCCACAATGTTTTATTATTTTGAATTAAAATATTGCCATGAAAATTTTTCCAAAGAAACATTTATATAACTTTAAAAAAGATATTTTGTAAAATATAATACAAATCTGCACCCCTGAAGTAAAGGACACCGTGTCCATTTTGTGAAAATACTTACCACTATATCTTTGATGTACTACAATGAAATAGATTTGTCAGGAATAAAGAAAATGGACATGGTTTTATTTTCCACTGTCCTATCTCCTCTATAGTAACTGAACATTTCGGTTAAATGCTCTGTATCATCTAAAAATAAAAAAAAAGGACATGGTGCTAACTCTTTTTACAAAATGGACATATTGTCCATTACCTCTGGAGTACACAAATATTTTTAAACAAAAATTTTCAATCTCATTTTACAAATTCAAAGCGACGAAAGTTATCGTACACCTAATATACAATTACTTTTTTCTCTAGATATACAATATTAAATAGTTCGCATTTCCATTTAATTTGAAATAAATAATAGCTTAGTTTTATAATTGAAAAATCTCCCCACAATTCCGTTCAGAGTTGCCAGACATTGCGACTTTTTTAATTCAATAGTCACCAATAATTTAGAGAAATGTTATTGGATATACCTAATAAACGAGTAATCGCATATTATATATTAGGTCGTTGCAAAAGTTCGTGCGGTTTTTTATTGCTTCACTTCATAAAAATACATCAAATCAAATGACAATTTTTAATCAAAATACTCTACATTACTTTCTACAACCTTTGCCCATTTTTCGGGTAACAAATTTATACCACGACGATAGAAGCTGTCGTCTTTGGAGGCAATAAAATGATCCGCGTTCGCACGAACTTTTGCAACGACCTAATATATAAAATATTTTCTCGAAATTATTAGTGATTATTGAATTAAAAAAGTCGAAAAGTCTGGCAACACTGATTCCATTAGCTGTTAATCCGGCTTTGTAATCAATTTCCCTATATAAAAGTAGCAATAATCCGTCTTGCTGTTATGTATTAATGACGGTGTGTTTAACACTTCCGAAACTATAGTATCTGTGTATGCGAATTTTGTTTCTATTTTAGCATTTTTATTGTTGGTATATAAATGCTTTTTTCTAAATATAATGCTACATTTGAAAGAAAAAACGCTGCATTAAAATATACTTTTTTATTGATTTATTTATTTTATTGATTTATTTATTTTTGTGTGTATATGTGTGTGTGTGTGTGTGTGTGTTTTAATGCCGATATAACACAAAAGTCTTTTTACTTAAATAAAATGAAACTTTAATAATATGATAATTATATTCTTTATCAGTGGATTTTTATTCTAAAATTAAATATTTTTTTTACAAATACTTCAGAAATTATGTATACATCATAATCAAATACTTAATAAAAGATTAACATTTACATTGTGATGAAATCGCTAAACATATCTGCCCTTAATTCTAACACAACCTTCAAGCAGTTAAGGTTTTTATTTTTAACTATTCATTAGAAATTTAACTTACACATGGAAGTTAATTATGATTCAGTAAATTTAGAATTTGGCAAATGATTTGCTGGCTTTACTTTTCTATACTGTACTTTTCTCCAATTACCAAAAGGCTGTATTTCATCTTCTATCGTATATGAATGCAATAAGCTTTATATGTGAGACAGCTTTTATGAAAAACTATGCAAATGTTCGATAATTGGCGCTGATACAGATTTTACAATCGATTACTATTACTAGATTAGAATGATACAGAAGAAAGTTTTGCTATAGCTACAGTATACTATTTTTTTTTCTCTGGAATCCCAACAAACGAAAATATTAGCAAACGTAAGAAATGAAGAAATTTAGTACAGTACTCAACATCCGGAAAACTGCATCTTCATTGCACATGCTGTGAAACAGGTGAAACCAACTCTCCCTCACCATGTGAGATTTGTCGATAACTCAGTAGGAAAGAGCCGATAAACAAACAATGTTCAATTATTTAGCTTTACACTTGCTGCATTTTTTAATGCAATTTTTCAAGTCCTACATTAAAAATATAGGAAAGTACCCATACCAAATCGGACAAAATCCATAATTCGGATCAAAAGGCCAACTACGATCCACTAGACCAAACTACATTTTGATAATGTAGCATTTCAGATTAATGCAATTTGGGATAGACAATCTTCCAAATGCATTTTCTGACATCTGTCATTTTCCAAATGACCTTAGGAACACGGTGCACCAACTTTTTTATACTTATGCATATTCGAAAGTTTATTATGTGTTATTTGAATGTTTATCATGTGTTTTTTCAAACATATGGAAAATTCCTTCCTTCCTGTAACCTTTATTTTTACTATTTTCTATATTATCGAAAAGAAGTTATTGGTTTTAAAAAAAAATTTCGGCTTCTCGTTCGTATTCGAATTCTCTTCGTATTTATACATTTTGAGGAGTTCAGAACACGATTTATTCATTTACATAAAATGTCTGTCAGTGTGTGAGATAAAAATTTTGTGGCAGCTCCAAATCAAGAGCTAAGACACAGACTTTCATAAAAGTTTATATTTGGATACACCTTGACATAATTTTAATAAAACAATTTTGATAAACAATAATTTTAATAGTTAATTTGCTCTGCGGAAATTTGTATATAAAAATTCGGAAGAAAATATCCTTGTGGCCACATACAGCATATTAGTTTATTATTATTATTATTTACAGTAATTGATAGCAAAACGCTTTGAACTTTCAAATTTATCCATAAAACAGGGATCAAATAAATTTTTTACATTTACTTCTTATAAACTTTTATTATCGTCATTATTATGAATAATAATACACTCGTACATTTTAGGTTTTAATAAAAATGTCTTATTCTGATTTTTAAAATAAAATAAAAATAACTCTACTTGTTATTAATTACAATTTAAAAATATGTATATATATAAGAATACATAATTCATTGGTTGTGCAAATGTTCACATTTAAAAATTTCATTCACATCGAATTTTTTTCATAACGTCGCATCTATAAGGGCGATAAACGTGCCAAATAGGTAAACATTGAAAATGTATTTTTACACTTGGAAAGAAGATATCGGATGATGCGCTAACTCTTATATACTTATTATCACTTAAAGACTATAATCTATAAAATTTAGTTCATAAGATTCTGTATAAGAAGGGATAATGTTATTATTATCCCTTTATCTACTAACAGTACTTTAAAGCACCACTAACTTAAAAAGTATATAAAATCGAATTTATCTAAGAAATGTCAAAGGTAATTATAAGAATAGAACGTATATACCTCACTTTAGTCTCACTATAAGCCACTATACGCTACATGGAGCCATTTTTGTTCAAGAAAGGATTTTATAAAGTACTTTCGCTGATTTGGCTTGGCATTTTTTACGATCTACAGGTGCGTTATAATTAATTCCTATATTACCTCAAAATTATCCCACCATTCTTAGAAAAGGTATAAGGAACATAAAAAGTAAATATATGCGTTTTCACTTTTTTAAAGTCCAAATATCTTTTTCGATCTCTATATAAGAGTAGTACATTAAAGCAGGAGTCACAAGTAAATTCACGCGGGGTCCGGATAGTTGTAAAAACTTTTTTCGAGATTCAGAACAAGAAAAAAAGAAAGAAAGAAAAGAAAAAGAAATACAATAGATAGGCATATTTGTACTCAAAACTAATTGGAGAAATTACATTTGCTGTCTTGAGCCAGTTTTTTAAAGTTAGGTTCACGCGGAGCGCAGCATATGCAAAGAGTGTCTTCAAGGTAGACGGCCATTAAACTTCAACGATAATTGTTCTTCAAAAAATTTGATAATAAAATTTCACAGACATATGTGGATCAAATCATAATAGCCAAATAAATGCCTAATTATTTATAATTTCCATATTTTTCTGGTACATCTACTCCAAAATCCTTTGGCGGATGTAATTTTGCACATTTGCAAGCAAATGTCTTCCTGCGTTTATATTTTCTCCATTCAGAGTAAAAGCTTTAAAAGACGGAAGAATAGACACATCTATGTCCGTGATTTTTAAAATCGCGACAAGTTCTCTATCTCTGCAAAGTCTTGGAGTCTTGCTGCAAATTCCTTCTTCCGATCTAACACAAAATTTGAAAATACTGCAATGTCCATTTCAGAATTATTTTTACATTCATTTCTTTCCAATCCCATCCTAGTGATAGGTCCACATTTTCTTAATTTCTTCCATATTTTTCACAACTAGCGTTTCGTAATTTCCTATTGATCAATCACCCACATTTCTTATAATTCTATTGGCTAATCATCCTAAGCTGAATTCGTTCCCTTTCCTATATATAAGAGCACTTCTCTCACATTTCTTTATGCACTGAAGACGATACGCTAAAGGCTACCGAAACAGCTGCCTACTTTTCTGTTACTTATTTTTGGCGTTCTAGACGTTGTTATTTGCCTTGTTTACACTTTTTACCTGTTTCATAATGCGGTCATTTTATAAAGGGTTATTATTCAATACTAAATTACAGCTGAAGCTACTGTAAAACGATATGAAGCACCCTAAATCTTATGCCCATAATAATGGTTTAAATTCTTAAATATCCCCTTTCCTCTAATCTGCTTTGATATTTATTTATTTCCAATCACATCTTAGTGATAGCTAAGCATTTATCTTGCTTCATATTGCACCGCAGAAGGGAACAACGAACTTAAAAGAAATTTAATCCAAATTGAGTTATTGTAAGAAAAAAAAAAAAAAAAAAAAAGGAAAAATAATAAGAAATTGTGTTTGAAATGAGGATTTATTTATTTATATTCAGTTAATGCAATAATTGAAATTGGAGGACTTCTTATGCAGTAACTTTTAAAAATGTGAAATAAAAATATTTCTTAAAATAAGCAAAAGAAAAATAAAATGGATATCTATTTCAACCAATTTTGCTTTGGTGGGGAGGGGGGGGGGGGCGAGAATTCTTCAGAAATGTTTTCTTGAAGTAGTACTTGGGTGGTAGTAGACTTGATCACATAGCACAAACAGGTATCAGATAAAAGCTTTTAAAAATTAGATTAAAGAACAAATTTTTACCAAGCTTAATCTAATCGAAATTAAGGCTTCCCTTATTTCATTTTGACCACGTTGCTGTTAAAAGGATGCCTTCAAGGTATTTTTGACTACAAAATTCTCCATATAAAATAACATGACGTATGGCTGTCGGTAATGAAAAATGTTGCATAGTTGCGTTTCCTGAAGAAAGCTACACATCGTTCCCAAATGAAGTCGCTAAAAGTATAGGTAAAGGACATCATTGTACACTGCAGACTAAATTTGAAAGAATTTATAATATTACAATTTATACTCACGTGCAATTTCTCTACGAAATTTTCATTTGTCTTGGATAATACAGTCTGCAGCAAAAGTATCCGAGCACAAGCAATAATCCCTGTCTAAAAAAAAGTTCACTTAATACTGCTTTATTAAATAAATCCATGTCGAGTCATGTTCTTAGTCAGTCTAAGATCATGATTCGACAAGGATTTATTTAACAAAACAGTTTTAAGTGTACTTTTTTAACATCGGAATTATCAGCTAGTGCTCGGATACTTTTGCTGCCGACTGTATATCATAGAAGATAATAATTTATAAATTTAGCGTATATTTTTCCTACAAAATTGTCTCTAGAAACACGATACTTATATTAAAACATTCTCCCTCAGCATCGGGTGCCGACTATTAACGTCCAGTGAAGGTCATCCCTCTTCTCAACTCCGGTTATTGAAACTGATGGGCCCATCTCGGGGTGGTGCCATAATTACCGCTTTACCTGCCTAGATTACCTGGTGGAGGCGAGAAATCCGCGACGGCCAATCAAATGCCACAATATGGCCTCCAGGCACACCCGTGATTTTTTTTTCTTTGACTGTAACCACGGGATGTAGACATTTGTTGATTTGGTTTTTAGCAAAACTTTTTTTTCCCTCTATTTTGTGGTGTTCAACTTTTACAAGTTTGCTTCTTTCGAGGGGCAAGACAAAAACTATTATTTCGCGCTTTTCAGAAAAGCGAAAGGAAGTAAAACTAATTAATGTAGAAAAAAAAAGAAAGAAAGAAAAGATGTTATTGGGTGGGTAACTATCAAAAGATTTTCGAAAAGCAGAGAAACAGAAGATAAATCAAGTAAAGATACTTACGTTAAACGATATTTCATATCTGAAGCATGTAAAAAGAAACTGGTGCACTGGAGGAGATTGTTACTAATTGATTATTATATAGGTGTCTACCTGTATAATAATTTTTTAAGAGAGGAAAACAAGACTAAGGTTGGGTGGACTTAACGTCGCACTAGAGTTACGCAGTGTTAGAGACGTTCTGAGATTCGTCTTTATGGTGGTCCAGAGCAGAGACATATCATCACAATATCGGTCCTTTGCAGAGAGAATGGCACCTCCGCTTCAATTATGTAAAATGACATCCTGAATCCAAATATGACCCCCGTTTTTCCCAATCATCCACCGTTTTCGTGGGACACCACCCATTCCCCCATTTCTTTTCACTGTTCGGTAATTGTATGGCCGTAAACTTGATTTGGAGGATGGGAAAGGATTATTTGGACACACAAAAACAACAAATGTAATGTATGTTAAATAATGATAATAATAATAATAATAATAGATTAATAAAATACAATAAATACAATAAAAGTAATTTATAATTCAGTGGCAAATAACACCCTCCCCCCCCCCTTCCCACACACACACACAAAGGCCTGACTCTGACTGTTGGGGCCCTTGGCACAACTTTTATATATGATGCCTCCGCTCCCTATGCATATACAATAAAATAAATTTTCTGTACATTATATTTTGTACAATTTTTATAATTAATAGATATTTTGATTGATATAAATAGAATTGAATTATTATACATCCCTCAAAAAAAAAAAAAAAAAAAGAATTGAGGAAAATTTTATTTGGACAAAATTTCAGATTTATTTATAATAGTTTAAACATACAGTAATAGAAACAGGACGCATTCATATCATATCCGTAAAAACATTGAAACTAGAATACAGTCAGTAACAAAAGTGTCCGAACACTAGCAAAAATTCCTATGTAAAAAAAGTACACTTCATACGGTTTTGTTAAATAAATCCTTGTCGAATCCTGTTCTTATTCAATGTAAGAACATGATTCGATAAGGATTTTTTAACTAAACAGTTTTAAGTGCACTTTTTTTACATAGGAATTTTTGCTAGTGTTCGGACACTTTTGTTACCGACTGTACATGGGTTTTAAGCACTACATTTTGTGAATTTTCTGAAATATGGCAAACAACGTCACACATTTTCAAAATTAAATCACAGCTCAGAAAAACTTTTTTTTTTTTTTTTTCTCATAACACATGTTTAGTTCATTCTTCGGTCCTTGTATTCTGAAAAGGTGTGTGTGTGTGTGTGTGTGTGTGTGTGTGCTTATTTCTCATCCTATGGTGAAGAATAAGTCCTTAGATTAAGCAAAATATCCTCATACCGAAAGTGTGAGATAAAAACAGGCATCCATGCTAATGAAATCCAGATAATAATAATACATATAAACATGCGAAAAGGAATTTTTTTTTTCTACAGTAGCAGAAACAGTGCAGCTCCGCCAGCGAAAACTGCAGATTGTTTAAAGCACTGTAGATCAATTTAACACCTATGGCAGGCTTAAAAACTCAAATATAATTTATGTATCTTGACTTGATTATAAGCTGCTAATAATTCTTGTGATACCAGACTTAGTCCGGCATTCCTGGATCGTATTAGAAATATTTTGTTTTGCTGCAAATTAATATAGTAAATTCTGCTACTGGACTCTTATTTTAAAAATGGCATAGTTATAATTACATTTTTCTATAGTTTAATTAATTTTCCAACAAACTGGGACAATATTTGAAGGATCGAGATTATTTTAAGATGCTTTATTTCTTTTAAAACGATATTTACTCTACTTTTAATCGCATCTTAGATGAACATAATTTCTGATATAAATATTTGTTTTGGCGAACTAGTAGTTCTTATAAATTGCGCAGATTTCTCGAGCGTGGCAGGTTTTCAACAAGTGGTATCTATCAGATATGTCTATCGTCAGATCAGATGTAGTATTAGTAGATTTATCATTAATCTAGTGCTGACGCGTAATAGCCACGATTGGTCATTATATAAAGTATATTTCTTCAAATACTTGCTTTTATGTTTTATTTTGGCAAAATAAAAACCTTTTCTAGAAAATAAATTCTCCTATAGTGAATGAAAAAAGAAAAAAAAGGGGGGGGAGGCGGGGAGGGAGTGAAAAAACCTAATATCGATGTTAGAAATGTGTAACAAACGTATAAAGATGTGTATAAAGGAAAGTTACAAAATTTTATGAAAGCAATTGAAAATATCAGGCGATTCTTATTCAAAAAATTAAAAATGTCCCTCTGAAAAAAAAAAAAAAAAAAAGAGGAAGGAAAGGAAAAAGGAAATAAAGAAAATAAAGAAAATATATTTATGTATATTGATTTTTACTTAACTTTTTTTTTTTTTTTTGGGGGGGGGGGGGGTTAGGAAGAAGAGAATGGGATTTGCATCAGAGATGTTTTCCTATAATAGTTTAGTGTAATCTGGAGGAATCTTCTAAAAACAAAAGGGAAAAAAAGTTACTAAATATTACTATTTTAAACATAAACTGGAATTATGAAAACAAGCAAAACCATTTAGCAATAAATAATAGATTACACTATCAGATCTTTATTGTATTACATTAAAATATAAAACATTATATTTTATTATTTTTTACAGCAATAAACATTACACTTTTTTAAAAAACATTTTTATATTACATCAAAATCGTTTAAAATAATTCCTGTGTATTGTATATACATAATTATCAAGAGATTTGGTTGGTAAAAGTTTTCCCAGAAATATATCATTATTATTATTATTTTAATCCGACTTTCGAAATATTCATACAAATTCTTATTTTGTTTAGTATCGAATAAAGCTGAAAGAGAGAACTTTTTTCTAAAAAGACATAGACTATTAATTTTTAAGTTTACGTTCTTCATCCAATACTAGAAGGTTTTATTAATTGCAGGCAAAAGGTTATCTGATAACCAGTAACTATTGCATCAAGCTTAACTTCATTTATACGGTCTATTAAGCATACAACTTAACGGATTTTATCAGTTTTGCTTCACATTAGATAACATTGATAAAAGTGCACTTTTATTATGCATCCGTTAAAACTTCATTATAGAATACAGGCCTACAGATAACTTTTGTCTCTGAAACAGTTGTATCATCTATTTTTCAAATACGCACATTGTCTGTAAATTGATTTATGAATGGATGGAAATTTCATTTATTTCTAGACGCCAGTTTGCTCAACCATATTATAACTGATTTCATTGCGATATCGATATTGTCAATATAGACTTTATTCAGCTTTTGGAGGCGTACACAGCTTGTAATTGCTATAGCATGTTATCTGTATTAATTAAAGAGACTTGGCAGCATTGTTTGGTTCAACTGAAGACTGACGGTTTCATACAAAAGCTTATATTTCCATTTAATATTTATAAATTGAACTATATTAAGCTTGTTCAATAAAATAGATATATTCAAGCAGCAATTTTTATAGTTTTTGATACATTTTTTGACATTCGAAATCTTTAATTTGAATTTTCTTTGAAATCTTTAATTTGTATTCATGAAATCATGATCTTCAAAATGCTAAAATTTATACAGATATTTAAGAATTAATTATTTACATTAATTACAGATATTTACAAATATTTACATTAATTACAGACTAATTATAACTTTGAAGTTCATTAACTGTTTTTTTTTTTCTTCTTTTTTTGAGAGAGAGAGAAATTAAAAAGTGCATACCTTTGTAAAATTTTGAAAAAAAAAAAAAAAAAAAAAAAACATAGTTATTGTTATGTTTAATTTTTTTTTTTTTTTTTTTTTCATTTAAAGATATTACAAAATTTATCCCTAATTCTTTTAACTTGGTTCTATTAAACATCCATACAAGTCTTTTCTTAAATATCTGTAGAAGTTTTAACATTTTGAAGATCATGAATTCATGAAAAATTGCAAATTATGAAAACGGCATTTAAAGATTTCAAATCTGTAAAATTATACCAAAAACTATAAGCATTGTTGCCTGAATTGATATTTTATTGAACAAACCTAATACAGTTCAATTTGTAAATATTAAATTGTATGGATCATTGTAGACTTTTTTGCACTCAGCTGTATAAATTCATTACTTATAGGTAAGTTAAGGGTAATAAGTAAAATATAATTTAATAAAAAGTAATTTAAAGGAAAATTAAATACATACATGAAATTCATCTGAACCAAAAAATCACCTAAAGTGAATTCAATAAAAATAGGTTTAATGTACAAGATTTTCGGAATATTCTTTTACTTTTGAAAAAAAAAAGAAAAAACTGAAAACACCAATTGACTTGTATATAAAGTTCAAGGTCGATGCAGCTTTAAATATTTTGAGATAATTTTTGTTTAAAAGACAAATACCATTGAAATAAAAAACAAAATAATTTTCTGAAAAGTTTATTTATTTATTTATTTTTATTTATTTATTTACTTTTTTTGTGAAAAATAAATATTTTATAAAACCTTCCATTTTAGCAATCACTTTATAGAATTACACATTACCCAATTGATATTTTTACATTCTTTTTCCGTTTTCTAAAAATTCACTATCATTGGTATTTATTTTCTAAAAAATTATTTATTTTTTAATTGTAATATTTAAATTTTGAGTTTAAAAATGCGGGAAAATAACTACGTCATTTTCTCATTCTTTAGCTGTAAAATAAAATGCTAATTTTTGGAAACCGAGAACTAATTTAATGGTATTATAGTTTCCAAATGGAAAAACAGAATATTAAAAAAAAAAAAAAAAAAAAAAAAAAATAGGTAATGAGTAATTTCATAAATAAATTTCTCCATAGAGTTACATGGAGTTTTGTGGTCGGCAACGGGGACATTCTAAAAGAGAGAGAGGATTCTTACAACATTAGATCGATCTTTATTTGTAGGTTGATAGGTATCGGGTTAGGGACTGCCCTACAATCCTAGGCTAGGGTAGGGATAGGCCTCCGGTGAGAGTCTTTATAAAGGTTTTAAACCGTATTTCTTCAAATTTCGGAGAAAACCACGAAAAACTCCGGACGGTCAGGCCGAAAAGTCAAACTGGGATTAAATACGGCATCTCATATCCACCCATTCTAGAGCAGATTTTTTCGGCCGTTGGTGGGGCAGAAAACTGCGAAAGGCCAGATCAACGAGCGTGACCAGAGATCAAACTCTTTATATTTCCTCTCTACTGGCATCTTTAGCAGAATCTCCTAGCCACTGGTGGGTCTCTGTACACTTGAATGAATATTTATTTGAAAAATTCATGTTATTTAAAAAAAAAATTCTGGTACACTTGGGGGAGAGAGAAAGAGAGAGAGACATGATTCTTGTAATCCAGAGATCTTTATTACCCATATTATAATGATTTTTGTTCTCCAACTTTTGTTCCTTTGCGTGCGAATGATGACAGTTTGTTTCAAAACTATTAAAAAAGAAATTTAAATACTTAAAGGACCTTAATTTCATAAATATGCTCTGTTGTCAGACATTTACCTCTTTGCTAAGCTAAAAGTTTGGATGGAATCTAGGTAATAGTATTCATAAATACTTATTTGCTATGCATAGTGCTGCTATCTATTGTCAATATTTCAAACTATTCTATTATTCACTTTAATTATTGAATAGTTTAATAAAATCTATTAAATTTGAAATAATTCTATTCAAAGAGCATGTTAGTAATTATCAAGACATGAAAGAAGATGAAAATGTATATATATAAATCAAAAATATTTTTATAATGTTGATTTTTATGAATTTATACACAGTATCAAAAATAATAAAGAAATTTAACAGCTAAAAGTTTTCAGTTAATGTGAAATATGTTCTTTAGTTCACATAAAATAAAATATTGTTTATTCGATATAATTTGTTTATATGCATCATATATTATTTTTATTTTCATTTTTTTAGGTGGAGTCCATAATGATAGTATACCCCAGTGTCTCATTCTCTGAGTATAGTGCTGCTATCTATTAGTAAAATTATGTACTTTTTGTAGATTTTAAGTTATGTATCCTAAAATTTAAAATAATAATAATAAATATTAAAAAGAAAAAAAGTTTACAATTGTCAATTTTCTAAATAAAACAACAAAATTTAAAAAATATTTATATATTAGGTTCTGTACTGAGTAGTTCTATAAAATAATCATAAAATAACATGTAATAATTCTTCATAAAATAACATGTGATTTGTCTGTTAGAGACGGGGAAATAGTATAAGGTAGAGAAAAACTTCGTCCTCAGTTCAGCAGATGGCAGCAGTGCTCAATATTACTGAGCAACACCACAAAACTAGGATTTATGGTAATAGAATATCTATAGCTTCATGCTAGGAATTTATATATTCTGGGCAAAGAGCATGAATAAAAGTTAAAAAGGCGCGTTCACACACACGATTCAGGACTATCCAGGGCCCGATTAAGCTTTGAAGCTAGGTGAAGCTCAGCATCATTTCGGGGTCCCCTTTCATTTCGGAAAATCTTGTTTTCCTGTTACATATTGTAATATAAAAACGCTATAGACCAAAAAATAGTTTGTATTTATTATTATATATTTTTTTTTTTTTTCCCTATATCAGGGTGGTTTCTACACAGAACATTAAAATCATACAACTTTTTAACTAAGAACATTCAGATTTTTGAGGTTAAATAATAGATTTTTCCCGAAATAGTGAATGTTTTGTCTTGTTTTGGGTAACCTTTCTCAGAAAAAATTCAATCTCAGTGTGAAAATATGAAACAAAAAATTCAAGACCCTGTTTTTAATCCTTTTGGGGCCCCTCTTAAATTTTAGAGGGGAAGCTTGTGCTTCTTGGGCCTTTTGGATAATCAGGCCCTGGGACTATCCAGGGTCACAAATAAATTATTCCTCAAATTGAAATTACTAAAACAAAAGTGATAAACACAAAAAATAACACTCTTTTTGTAAATATTTCTCGTAACGATTAAACAACAACTAGATTAAACAACAACTAGACTATTATACCAGATGTTTAAATTCAAAAACATTTTTCATTCCAAAATTTATCCAATTAAAAAACGAACAACATTTGCATTTACATTTATAAAAGGAAATGCTTAAGTGCATGATATCATAAATTTTGTTAAAGACCTCTTGAAATAATAAACAAATAAATAAAATAAAATAAATAATTAAACCAATGATATCACTGCTATAAAAGTCACAGTCACAATACTCTCAAGTCTTAAAGTCATTATACAAATTCAATTCATTGCTGAGTTGGTAACATTGATTATACTGACACTGACTGTATTATTTATTATATTATATCGTATCGTTAATCTTACACTTTTTGGTGCATAAAAAATTATTCGCAAATAGAGGGTTTTTTTTCAGCTTTAATATTCTCATTATTTCGTATATTCTTCACTGCAAAATAAGAGTAGCTGAGAAGTCCAGCACTAACAGCTAAACAGGAGTTGCCGCGTTCCAAGCCTGTCACGTACTTGGATCCCACGTACTTGTCTTTTTTGTACAGAGTTTTCGTGATTTTCGCTACAACTCACGTGCGCATGTAGTTAATTGGCCGAACGCTACCATTACCACCGAAACTCACCCAAATTGGTCTTAAATTATCCAGAATGAACCCAGCATAGTCAAGCTATTCGACCTAGAGATAGGGTCTGTGCGTGGAGTAGACAGTCTAACACCACACTACTACAAAATATCTTCGGTATCCAGAGAACATTTATTCTCTCTAAAACAGATGGAATATGTGAGATTTTGGTAAATGAAAACTGCCAGTTTTCGAAATCAGGTCGCGAGCATCAGCATAGCCGTTCGAAAATTTTCATATTTTTTCCCGTCGAAATTTAGTAAATACGGTATAGGGGACTTTAAAAGGTCGCCCAAGCAGGACAGTTCACCCAGGCCTAGATCACTAAAGTAGACAATCGTCATTAATCCACACCAATCAATTAAATAGTTACATTTTGTTCATACAAAAAGAGAAGGAGAGATGTTAGGTTCGATTTCTGTTCAGGATTGTCAGCACAGCAATTTGACGATTTTTTTTTTAATTTCTCCGAAATTTTCATGAATACGGTTAGGATCTCTTAGAAAGAGCCTTATGCAGGGTATTGAACCCGAGTGTAGGTCCCTAGAACAGGCAATTAGTTTTAATCTTTACACCAACACCAGGGGTTATTGTGAATTCATGAAAAAAAAACCTGAAATTTTAGTGAGAAAAGATTTTGTAGTGCAAAAAAAACATAATTTATTACAGAGAGCTCAGATCCTCTCATTATGAGAAGTATTAATTTTAATTAGATTTAGCAGTCATATAAATTTGATATTTTAGTATTATTTTATGAATTTAACTACTAAAAAAATTTTATATTCTGGTACTGAAAATGTAAAAAATACTTGAAATCAGGTAAAATACCCGAACACAATCACCCTTGCCAACACCTTATACTGAAGATTTATATTTTAATCAGTAGATGACCACACTGCTCAATATGAACATTTACATTAAAATATTTACTGACTGTAAATGCAACCACTTTTTCACTTGCTATTGGTATCAATAAAAAAGAAAGAAAAATCTATAGCTATATCCCTAACAGCACACTTTCCAGAGTACATCCTGAGGACGTCCCTTATGTGTACTTTCATCCACAGAATATCCCGAGGATGTCTTGTGGATGAGATGTGCTGTTAAGGATATGAATAGACAGAATTATTTCCACATTATTAAAATGTTAGTTATCCCCTTAATTCCGGAGAAACATAATTAGCAAAAATAATAAAATATTTTTGTACTTTGCCGTTTTAACCACCCGTGTTTTAAATAACCACATTCTGTGCAGAATTTTTTATTTATTTATTTATTTATTTATTTATTTTTTTTTATTTTTTTTTTTTAGTTTGAACTGGTAAATGATAAATTAATAAAGGGTTTTCCATTAAGAGTGATACAATAAAAAAAAAAAAAAAAACCACATAAATTATTCAGTGAGACACATTTTTTTTTTTTTTTTTTTTTTTTTGAAAGCTTACATTATGCCGTTAAGTATGAAAATAATATCGTTCATATGAGCACCACGACTTCTCTGTACATACCGCATTCTCTCAACCCAATTTTCCATCACTCTTCCACATAAATTTGGTGTTATTTCACAAATAACATGTCCAATGTTGGCTTTTAATTGTTCAATTGTTATTGGATTAAAACTTGTGACTTAACATATCACCAAAGAAAGAAATCACAATCGATCGAGTCGATTAACTGAATAATGTCGTCCATGAATTCTTCTCCAATTTCTCTCAGTATTCACATATGAACACTGATTTTGATAAAACAATTTAATAATTTTGAAACGTTGTTCAAGCGTGTATCTTTGCATGATTAAATGGCATAGCATACTAAACACAAATAACACAAGAAATGTCAAAAAATAATACGCAGTGTTGCTGTTCTAATCATTTGAATTTGTATCATCCCTATTGAAAAACCCTTTATATCTGTGTTGTTTGATAATAAGGTGTAATGTAGTGGTGTAGGTGTTAGAGCCCATTGACTACATCAGGATCCTAGGCCTGGATAGAGTGCCATCCATGGATGTCTTTCGATTGGGTCTTAGCTTGTATTTAACGGCCCTCTTCACTTACCGTCGCCGGAAGCCCGAGCCAATGTTATTCTATGGGGAAATTTTTTTTACAAATAACTTATTAACTAATATATATTTTTAAATTCTATTTTCACATTCAGAAAATTCCCAACTGTTAAATTGACGCACCTTTTTTAAAAATGTATTTTTTTAATTTTTAATATTTTATTTTGAAATTGCAAAATGAAAAAAATTCACATATTGAAAATTCGCATTTTGCTGCTTCAAAATAAATATAAAAAATTAAAAAAATTATTTTTTAAAAAAGGTGCGTCAATTTAACAGCTTGGAATTTTCAGAATGGGAAAACAGAATTTAAAAATATGGATTAGTTAATAAGTTATTTGTAAAGAAAAATTTCCCATAGAATAACATTAGCATCGGCTTCCGGCGGCGGTGAGTGAAGAGGGCCCTCTAAGGGTTAGCGTTAGACCAACGAGTGTGACCTGGGATCGAGTTTCACAGTTGGGTACCACTCGTCTGTCAGCTTCGAGAGCAAAATCTCTTGGTGAGTGACTAGGCTAGATAATGTTGCAAGAAATCTTCTCCCACATAATTTATAACTGATAACATACGTACATTAACTAACATTAGTATAAAATACATTATTCACAATTTGTAACATAATTTTTTTCATTACAATAATAGCATGCCTCTAACGTTCAATTGGGAGGAGGTTTGAACAATATTTATTGGAAAATTCACTATTTTTATTTGGAAAAAACATACAAACAACTTTTTGTGAATCATAATAATGCATAAATGTGACCTGTTTCGACTAGGGTGTTCCAAAAATTATAGTAGGTGTTAAAACAAAAGTATTTTTTTTTTTCTCTATTGTTAATGATATCATATAATGTCATCATATCTACTACAATATGTTATCATGATTTTCCTGCGCATACAAGGATGATAATAGGATTATCTTTCATTGGAAATTTCAAATAATTATTCTTTTATTTTGTAAAGGTGTAAGTGTATAAATGTCAAATAATTCCTTTCTCGTATTTTGTTCTCCTTTATCAAAGACTAAAATTATCCATGGAGTTATGTTAATATTAAGTATTATATGTTAAATAAAATTTTGTATTATTAAGCCATAGGTTTGCAAAATATTAGTAAAAAAATATAAAGTATTGCTTTTTCATTTTAAATCGTAATTGTCGAAATCTAAACTAGTATGTTGTGGCCATCACCATCACAAAATTTGTATATCAGTCCAGAAAACAGCAATACATAGTGGTTAACATAAACAAAAATTTTATCATAAGTTCTCTCAATAAAGATTTTACATGCGCTGTTTGGTGTAATTTTACCCAATAGATGCTGCGATGTAGCCACGTGGGAAATGTCAGAAAACTAGCAATAGAAGCGCCCCTTATCAACCTATGTACACCCAGATTAAGTCACCATCTATTTTCATAATGGTTTTTCCACATATCGTATTTGGAGTATTTATATACTATAGATGCTGAATTATAGATTTCCCATGCAATGGGAAAATTACAGCCTATAAGTAGCACCACCATCTGTCGGCCGAAATAGACACAAATTTAGCGATAATTCGTTTTAATAATGCATGATGGGCATCTCACATAGCAGCGCCAACTGTTGGGCAATATGCACCCAAATTGAATCATATAGTGTTTTATAATGGACATCTCATATATCAAGTTTTGTGCAACAGTAGAAAGCGAAATAAGCCTTCCTGGAAAAAAATCCCAGCATAGTAGTTGGGTGATTTTAACCAAAAATTGGTAGACATGATTCTATGTCAATGTGCAACTAAATATAAATTTTTGTGAAATTCTGTACATTGTTCTTTGGCTACAGCTGCCACAAAATTTTTATCATATAAACACAGACATTTTCTAAAAAAGTCAAATGGTTCTAGAGCTCTCAAAATATGTAAATTTATCAATGACTGGAAACCAAAAATTTTTACTAATCCAACATTTTCTTCTATTGGATATAGAGTAAAATAAAAAGAGAACATGTCCAATAATTTTTAGGAAATTTATCATCATGATTAAAAATTAACAAATTTATCATTGCAACAAAATACTTCAAAATACTTGTGTTGGATAGTAATGGATAAAAGCTCTGTAAGTAGATACCACTAAACACACAAGAATTGTATCGGGTTAAAATAACTAAACATATTTTATCAGGAGAAAAATGTATGCACGAGTACATCATGGAAGTCACTTATATGCTGCACTCATGCCTACGTTTTTCGCTTAATGGAGAAATCTGCTCAATTATACCGACCCGATATAATTTTTAGGAAGTTTTTAAATTTCTGATGTTTGCTTACAGAGTTTTAATTCATTACTAAATCTAGTCTTTGTTAGTGGCAATGGGCAGATAAAATCAAGATATATTTTAAAATAAACCTGTTACCTGTATATTGTAAAGTGAACATAATAAATATTTTTAATGGGGTGGATTCGAAGCATATAAACATAATATTTCTTGTAAATTCTCCATTTTGCATGTTTTTTATAAATTACAAGGTCAGCAACCAAAAAACTGCATAGGGTTTTTTGACTGTTTCTTAGAGATTTTCACTCAATAATGAAACCAAAAAACAAAGGCTATCACGCTTAGTTTAGTTGCAAAACGCACATTTTTAGTTGAATTTTACGTGAATTCATGAAAAATGGTATCCTATAATTCAATATACAAACATGTTTAATATACAGGTGTTGGACAAAATAATGTGAACACTTTCGCTTTTTTATACATTTTGTCAAATATCTTAAAAAATACTTACCATGGTGTTCTTCGACTTTGGGTATAAGGAAAACATGTCTTTCTTCATATTTTTCAACAAAAGTTGTGTCCTGAAAAGGAAAAGGGGACCAGTAAAAAGTTAAACAAAAATCAAAATGTTTTGGATCACCCTGTAAAAAGTAATTCTTTTAATGTGTTTTGACTGTAGTATGTAAATATGAGAATTTTTCTCATTATCTGTATAAATTTGTATGAGGCTACCACATACAGTCATGGAAATATAACGGTTTCTTTAAAAAACTGCAAAAAGAATTTCTACTTTTTTAATAATAATACGTAGGGTATTAGCCCAATGCAAAGTCATCTTTAAGAAGTATGGCATACTAAATTAGAAACAGCATACGGCAATCAGAATGCAAAAATGTTCAATATCTTACGAAATGCGAGCACTTTTACTAAATAATTTTTAACTACTCATGCGAAAGCTTTATAAAAATATCATTTGCGTAATTTAATAGCCAAAGGTATTGAGCAACTTATATGAAAACCCCAAACAAATATCATGTAAATTCAAAACGTTACGAGAGACAGAATGAACAGAATTTAAGTTCTCTCAAAATAAAATCTAAACTATAAGGGTTTTTACTCACATTTTTATCTTGATTCAATAAATGCTCAATGGTAATACAGTGTTTTCCCTAATTGTAAATATATATTGATAAAAACCCCTAGTTTTTTTTTTTTTTTTTTTTTTTTTTTTGAGAACTTAAATTCTGTTCATTCTACCTCTCGTAACGTATTGAATTTACATGATATTTGTTTGGAGTTTTCACATAAGTTGCTCAATACCTTTGGTTATTAAATTATACAAATGAAATTTTTATAAAGCTTGCGCATGCGTAGTTAAAAATTATCGAGTAAAAGTACTCACTCATATTTCGTAAGATATTTAACATTTTTGCTTTCTGATTGCAGTATGCTGTGTCTAATTTAGTATGCCATATTTCCTAAAAATGGCTTTGCGCTAGTCTAATACCCTACGTATTATAATTAAATTATTTTTTGCAGTTTTTTTTTTTAAGAAACCGTTATATCTCCATGAATATATGTGTTAGCCTCATAAAATTTCATACAGACGATGAGAAAAATCCTTTTAATCACATGCTACAGCCAAAACGCATTTAAAGCATAACTTTTTACAGGATGATCCAAAACATTTTGATTTTTGTTTAATTTTTTACTGGTCCTCTTTTCTATTTCAGAACACAACTTTTGTTGAAATATATGAGGAAAGACATGCTTTCCTTATTCCCAAAGTCGAAGAACAACATGGTAAGTATTTTTCACGATATTCAACAAAATGTAAAAAAGCGAAAACTGTCGGCCGATATAGACACAAATTAAATCGAAATTCGTTTTAATAATGCATATTTGGCATCTCATATATCAAGTTTAGGGTTGGTTGGTTGGTTGGTTGGAGGATTAAGGCCGATTGACTCCTTATGTGTCCTAGGCCTATAGGGGGAATGCCCTCCGTGGGGGTCTTTCTAAGGGGTCCTAGCCCGTATTTACGCGAGTTTCGGAGGAAACCACGGAAAACTCCGAACGGCTAGGTCGATGAGCGCGACCTGGGATCGAACCCGGCACCTCCCATCTACCAGCTTTGAGCTCAGAACCGCTCGGCCGCTGGTGGGCCCTCAAGTTTAGGGCATTTATTCGTCATAGAAACTCATATATGGCCTTCCCAAGAAAAAATAAAGAAAAAAATTGCAGCATAGCAGCTTCACCTGTTGGGCGATATGCACCCAAATTGGTTCAGTATATTGTTTCATAATGGGCGTCTCGTACATCAAGTTTTGTGCAATTATACACAATAGAAGGTGAGATGAGCCTTCCCAGCATAGTAGCATCACCTGTTAGGCGATATGAACTAAAAACTGGTAAATATCATTCTATGTCAAGAAGTAACTAAATATAAAGTTGCATGAAATTCTGTGTATTTGTTCTTCAGCTACAGCTGCCACAAAACTTTTATCATATAAACACAGACATTTTCTAAAAATGGTCAAATCTTGTTCTAGGGCTTTCAAAACATGTAAATCTATCAATGACCGGAAGTCAAAAATTTTTATAAATCCAATACGTTGTTCTATTGAATGTAGAGTAAAGTAAAAAGAGAATATGTCCAGTAATTTTTAGAAAATTTATCATCATGATTAAGAATTAATAAATTGAAGTATTGTAATAAATGCTGCGAAATACTGATGTTGGGTAGTAATGCATAAAAGTTTTGTAAGTAGATACCAGTAAATACACAAGAATTATATCGGGTCAAAATAACTAAACATATTTTACCAGGAGAAAACCGTATGCACGAGTGCAGCATGAAAACTGCTTATATGCTGCATTCGACTCCGTGTTTCGCTTGATGAAAAACTGCTCAGTTATATCGAATCGATATAATTATTAGGAAGTTTTGAAGTTTCTGAAGTTTGTTTACAAAGTTTTAATTTATTACTAAATCTAGTCTTTGTTCAATTAGTGGCAATGTTCAGATCATAAAATACTAGCAGGCTTTGCCCGCTTCGCTGGCCACTAAATTTAAAGGAAATTCTTTTCTGTATAGCTTTATAAAAATAAAATAAAATAAATTACTGAAATTGTTCAAAAGCTCGCTCCAGGTCCCTGCTGCATTCGGCAGCGATTTGGTCATCCACTGCAACTTGGGCGCTTGTCCCTGTTACCTGCGACAATAGTTTACCAATGAGCTTCAATTTAGGTGCTTATTATATAACAGTTTCGAAATAGATAGTATCGAAAAAATTGGAGTTTCCCTTTTATATTTGAATCCGAGTTACATGTGAACAACACTATACGTGTTGTTCACATGTAACTCGGACTGGACTCAAATGTAACTGGGTTTAGACAACATAATATTTGCTTTTACGTTATTCGTATGTTTATTTTGTTTATCCAATCAATCATTAAATGACAGCAATTTCACGCCAAATATTACAATATGCTGTGACCGGCTACGTCTGTCGCATGAGACAATTAATTTTTTGTGTTTATATATAATTCATGGGTTGTAAACCTGATAGTACAGCCTTAATATAGTTCTCTTTGGCGGCTTTTGAATTTTTGTCACCATTTTAGACTTAATCCATTGTAACAATAAGACTTAATCCCTTGTAACAATATGCTATGAGCGCTATTTCTACCGTATTTTAGACAACTAATCTTTTTATGGTTATATATATTTCCCATTAAACATATTTTTATTTATTTATTTAAATATTAATTTGAATTTTTCAAATATTTCTGTTCGACAGCGTGCAAGTGCAGTAACACACAGAGGTTCATTTGTTTGTATGATAAATTAGCATAGTGATTATTATATAAAAAAATAAATAGATAGGTAAACATTATCGTGTTACACAACTTTATTATGTCGCTCCATTGGCGGCTTTTGAATTTTTGTCGCCATATTAGCGATGGATTTTTTTTTTTTTTTTTTTTTTTTTTTTTTGTATGAAAAGGGGAAGACTATTTTTCTAATAATTTTATCAGACTCTTTTTTGTTTATACATAAGAATCTTTTATATTTTGCTTATATTTTTAATGGTTTTTAGGTTTAAAAAAACTTTTAAAACCCAAATTATTACTGTATCACATACTGTATCGTATCACATACACAGATATAGTAATAATATATAGATAGATCATTGGGGAGAAAAAAGTGATTCCTTTTCACTCGGGAAGAGACGGCGATTTTACCAAAATATGGCAGTCTTTTCCCGAGTGAATACACACGGGAATACACACGAATGTTTTAGCAAATAAAATTCATGAATAATTTATTTACTAAAGATGAATGAAAAGCTCCAGATATAGTTTCAAATTCATTCTTCTTTTTTTCCTTTTTTCCTTCAATACCACTTAATGGCTGATTCCAAAGCTTTTTTTTTTTCGGCATCAAAAATCTTTGCACGATAATATGGGGATGATAGATCTATATATATTATTACATCTATGATCACATAAATCTTTTCGAAGATAGAATAAAACTTAATTTGAAAAAAAAAAAATAATAACTTTTGTTTATTAACCAAAATAATTGATGAAATTTGAAATGCAAGTTGGTCATGTGGGGTACAGGCTGTATATTATATTTTTGTGTTCGTGAGAGAAAATTTAAAAGAATTTGAAAACTGCAGTTTTTAATCCCACTTAAAAATCATGTGACTTAATGTGAATCAGATTTTTCATTTTTTTTCTCCTAACGGTTTCCATACAATCTTCTGCTGTTGCCACCTAAAATTCATACTTTAGTTAATTTTAAAAAATCTAATTGTCCGATTGATAAGCTGTTTAATGCATCGGATTTACAAAAATTTTCCCTTTCATTTGGTATCTTATTTGTAACGATGCGACTGATATTTCTAATTTATTTTCTAATCTTTCTGATTTATTTTCCTCATTTTAAATAAATGTACATTTTTTTTTTTTGTTTTTTGTTTTTAATTATTATTATTTTGTCGAAAAAAAAATGGCAACAATTAAATTATGGATAAAATGTTAAAATTTAAATGGTTTATTTTTCAGAAATTAGAAGGTTATTATTTTCACATTTTAATTAATTAAGAAAAAATTAATCAAAAATTCGAAAATCTGACTTCGATGTGCACAATGACCCTTCGGGGGGCACCTTTGTGTTAAATCTCGTGACTGTCCGAGCTACCGTTTTCGAGAACCGTGAAATATACAAATATTGCTCACTTAATAGTATAAGATAAAATCAATACATATTTTTAAATAAACCTTTCCCCGTATGTCATAAAATGAATATAAAAATGTATTTTAATGGTACGGATTCGAAGTTTATAAACATATATTTCTTGCACGTTTCTATAAAATTACACCGGTCTACAACCAAAAAACTGCATAAGATTTTTTGACAGTTTCTTATAGATTTTTACTCGATGAAACCAAAAAACAAACTGAAATAGCTCTATCACGCTTAGTTTAGTTGAAAAACGCACATTGTTTAGTTGCATTTTACGTAAAATCAGGAAAATCGGTATCGCAAAATTCGTTATACAAACATGTTTAATGTATATAACTTTTTCTTACTTTAGAACAATGTTGTAAAAAAATAAATAAATAAAAGGTAAAAAACACAAAACGGAATTATATGAGGGATGTGGGGGCATTATTAGGGGTGAAAGTAGAAGCGCGTTCTTAGAGGAGAGGAGGGGGTGGTCAAAAAAAAAAAAAAAAAAAAGTTTCACAGACAAAAATAGTTAAGACATAATCTTAAATATGTCCTAAAGGAACAGTTTGCTTCTTTATGAGAAAGAACATATTTAGTTTAATGTAATATTTTTTTTTTTTTTTTTTTTTTTTCAAACCTCTTTATTTTGCAAAAAAAAATCTGTACGTGATAGGTGAAAATGGAAGACATTTTATTATTATTATTATTATTATTATTCAGTGTCATCGAAAACATAAAATTTATCAAAAAGATTTCAAGCAGCTGAAAAAATGTTGCATTTTGCAGGCCAGTGTTATTGTTAGTAGAATAATGTAAAGCTGTGCTATTGTTTAATTACTGTCGCGCTGTAAGTTTTTCTTAAATTACTTATCATTTTCCCTATATTCCATTTGTCTGTTGCACTTGATAGCGTATAATTGGGTGCGATTTTCAATCATTATTACCAATCTTTATCTCCGATAAAGTTAATTGTTTAAAAATATCAAAATTCAAAAATTATTTATTTTTATTCATTCATTTATTTATTTATTTTTATTTTTTTATTATTTTTTAAATGTATGGCATCAAAATTTTCCATTATTTGTTATTACATATCCATTACTTCAATCTAGTACATAAAGTATTCTCTTCACTTACAGGATATCACACGTTGCACTATTATATTACAATGAAAAATTAACTTATTAGGTTTAAGAAATTTCGTTAGAATAATAATAAAAGTAAGTTTATTTCACTTTTTGTTTTGTTTAAATATGGAAATATATCTAACTGGACCCCATAACTGTGATACACCCACTATATATATCGTTAAACAGCAAACAATCTGAAACATCGACAAAAATATGACGATATAAATGAAAAATGCTCCATTATTTGAGTTTTTGAACATAAAATAAAAATTATTAGTGTACATTCAAGTGTGTAACCAAATGACTGAAGAATTTAAACCGATTTCGCAGATAGAGTGAATTTTCAAAAACTTATTGTGTCAATTATACTGACATATAAAAATTTAAAGAGCGTTAGTAACGAAAACCAATTGACTTTATGACAATAAATTATTCGATCACAATAAAAGTAATTCTGGATACAACTTAAGAAGGATGAGTAAATTCTTTATATTGGATAATTTAACTCAAAAACCTACAAGTTGTAATCAGCATATAAGTTTTTTATTGTAGAAAAGAAAGATTTCCATTCGCTAACATATATTATTATTATATACATATCAAATCCGATAAATATACTGAAAAGTCCTAAATTCAGGAGTGGATTCCCACTGAGTTAAAAACCACTCCAAATGTAAAAAAAAAAAAATTGGTATCGTGCTGATTTTTCGGTTTCTATTGGATAAATTGCGAGAGGGGGATGGGACATAGGAAACTAGGGCTCTCTAGAAATCATCAGTCAGTTTGTAATGCAAATTTGTAATTACAGTAACCGCCGCTTAAAAAAATCACTGGTTAATAAAATCAGCCGCTTAATCTGATCAAATCGCCAGGACCGGAATCAAATCAATACAAACAACTTTTAAAGCCGCCGCTTAGTAAAATCAGCATCGCCGGTTAATAAACTCAAAAATATCTCCTCAGCAGCCAAAAATATCATTTTATATATGTATATTTACATTTTTTTTTAATAGAAAAATAAATTAAATCACAACAAAACCTCTGTTATCGTTCATTGTTGAAGATTTTACACTTGGCACAGTTACAAATTAAACACGTCCCATAACTTATCTCCATAACAATTTCAAGGTACGTATTCTTCAAAGCGCAGTAATAAAATAGAAATTTGATTTGAAATGATTTTTTTTTTTTCTAATTATTAGAAGGCAATTTCTAGTTCTTATTTTGAAATTACTATCAATCATGAGGTTAAGCGGAAATATTTTAATTTATAAGAAAAGCGTGAACTTTTGGTAAAGTAATGATGATTTTCCTCTAACGAAAGTGCACAGGAACTTAGAATGCGTTATTTACTTATATCGAAGAAACAATTAGTTAATTATCTACCAAAAATTAATTAATATTCTTTATTAATTCCATTATTCGTTACCTTTTGAAGTTTCTTTCGAAATTCAGGGAAGTAATACCTTTTCCTTAAGGGCAAGAACGTTCGCCGGATATAAAAATCAGCCGCTTAATAATATCACTTTGGCTGAGAACGAATGTGATTTTAATAAGTGGCGGGAACTGCACTTTATTTCGAATTTTTTTCAAGGAAAATGCAAAATTTCGTGTGCAATAATTTAAACTAACATTGTTATTATCTTCTTCTTCTTCTGTTTTTTTTTTTTTTTTTTTTCGTTCATTAAATAACTAAATTTACTAGTCCTACATAAATTGTAACGTCCTTATCTTTTATTAGGCTTTGTGAAAGTGTCAAAAAGTTTAGGATGTGAAGAGATACACTTACTCAATAAATGACCGGACACTTTTTCGAATGCTTTGTCAAATATCTCAAAAAGTACTAGACGAATCATCTTGACAATTCAGGAGTGTACAGAAAATGTTGTACTTCATATATATTTCAGTGAAAATTTTGTCTCGAAAATGAAAAGAAGAACAAGAAAAATTTAAAGAAAAAGAAAAACGAATGGGACCATTTGTAAAAAGTAATGCTTGAAATATTTTTTGCGGCAGCATGTTCTTAAATAGCTACTTCATATTATATGTATAAATATTATGAGGCTACCACACATTTTTATGAAAATATAATGGCTTCTTTAAAAAAAAAAAAAAAAAAGAAAGAAAAAAGAAAGAAAAATGAAAAAATAAATGAAAAAATAAAATTGAAAAAATAAAAATTGAATCTTTTTTTTTTTTTTATTATTATAATTTCGATCGTTTCGTCTATTCAGTGTATTGGCGTGCCTTATACTCATAGCTCGGAAATCTATTTTTCTAGTTTAGGGATTTAGAAAAGGAGTATTCGTTCTAGATGAAAGCGGTATATTTTTTTTATCAGTGTGAAAAGTAATGCTTGAAATATGTTCTGGCGGCAGCATGGCATTAAGTGCTGGCTTCTTCATATTATCTATATAAATTTTTATGATGTTACCACACATATTTATGGAGATATAATGGATTCTTTAAAAAACTGAAAAAAAGCAACTTTTTTTTTTATTATTATAACACTCAGGGTATTATACCCAATGCAAAGCTACTTTTAGGAAGCTTGGCGTACTACATTAGACACAGCATACTGCATTTAAAAATATTAAATATCAAATGAAATATGAACATTTTTACTCGACAGTTTTTAACTACGCATGTGCAAGCTTTTGCGAAATTCTATTTGCATAATTTAATTGCCAAAAGTATTAAAGTACTTATATAAAACCCCCAAACAAATATCGTGTAAATTCAAAAAGTTGTACGCGATAGAACGAGGTGATATTCAGATCCTCTCAACGACAAATCTGAACTATAAGAAGGATTGCTCAGATTTTTACTTTGATTCAATCAGTAGTAATATGGTGTCGGCTAATTGTAAATAAATATTGATAAAACCCCTTATCGTTTTCCTTATTTTTGTGAGAAACTGAAATTGGGTTCATTCCAGCACGTACAACTTATTCGTTTGAGATTTTCATACAAGTAGTTCAATATTTTGAACTATTAAATTATGCAAAGGAAATTTCGTTGAAATTTGCGCATGCGTAGTTAAAAATTTAGTAAAAATGTTCATATTTCATTAGACATCTAATAATTTTGCATTATGATTGCAGTGTGTTGTGTCTAATGTAATATGTCAAGTTTCCTGAAAATGGCTCTGCACTGAGTTTAATACCTTGCATGTTATAATTAAAAAAGTTTTTTTTTTTTTTAAGCAACTGTAATATTTCCATGAATATATGTGATGTGTACAGGGCAACCGAAAGTATTTCAAAGCATTGTGTTCTATGAGAGTTATTTCTATAAACCATATTTTCATACCTTTACTGTAGACATATCTTAATGAAATTGAAATATGTTATTCAAGTTCACTATTGCATGTTTCCTCTATCAAATGGAGGAAATACCACCATCGGTTTATGTACAGGGACACTCAAAAGTATTCCAAAGCATTGCGTTCTAGGAGAGATATTTCAATAAATCAAATTTTAATAACTTTACTATCCACGAAGTTTTAGGAAATTGAAATATGTTATTTACATGCACAAAAGAATGCTTTGCATAGAATATAGGATGATTAGCATTAAACTTACAAGGTGGCACAAAAATATCCAGTTATATTAAGAGGTATTAATGAAAAATTGCTAGAATTGTACTTTCGTTTACGTTAAGCGTTTTTAACACTTTCTACCATTTTTTAATTTCTTCTATATGCAATATAGAGAAAGTATTGGATTCGCGAAAATTTTCGAACTCCCATTTTTATGGATTTGCATGTTTTGGGATGTGGAGAACACGAATTAATAGTTTTTAGAAAATGTCTGTCTGTCTGTATCATTTTTTTGTGCTGCATCTCACGAACCAATGAATGAAATTTAACCAAACTTGGTATTTAGTTGCACCCTGACATGAACTGGTGCTGATTAGATTTTGTGAACAATAGCTCAACAGGTGGCGCTGTGATCGCATTTTATGCAAATTTTTAACATGGCAGCATAGGACAAAATTCCGTATAAATGGGCATAATGAGAGTTATTTTAAACTTGTGATTGTAAAATTAATATGAATTATTGATAATAGTAGTAGTTAACTAGGAAAAAAATTTTGTGCATGTGGGGGCATCGATTCCCCCCCCCCCCCTGGGGAAGTAAATTTTCAAGATGGGTATCTTTCGAAAGGTCTCGTTTATAACAGTAATAGTTAACTGGGAAAAAATTTTTGTGCATGTGGGGGCATCGGTTCATGGGGGGGGGGGGAGTACCCACCCGGGGGGGGGGGGGCAAAGTTTCAAGATGGGTATCTTTCGAAAGGTCTCGTCAATACCTTTAAAACGAATGGTTGAACCATAAATCTGTGATAATTTAAAACAAAGTTATCGATTTTTTTTACTTTTAACAAAAAAAAACTTGGAAAAAAATATCGTATTTTTTTTAAACGAAATTTTACCAAACTTGGTATTTAGTTGGTCCCCGACATAAACTAGTGCTTATTATATTTGGGGATCAATACCTCAACAGGTGGCGCTGTGATAGCCTTTTATCTAAATTTTTAACATGGCAGTATAGGACAAAAATTCGTATAAATGTGCATAATAAGAGTTATTTTAAACTTGTGATTGTAAAATTAATATGAATTATTGATAATAGTAGTATGTAACTAGGAAAAAAATTTTGTGCATGGGGGGGGAAATACCCCCCAGGGGGAGTAAATTTTCACATGGGGTATCTTTCGAAAGATCTTGTTCATAATAGTAGTAGTTAACTAGAAAAAAAAATTTGTGCATGTGGGGGCATCGGTTCCCCCCCCCCACCGGGGGGGGAAGTACCCACCCGGGGGGGCAAAGTTTCAAGATGGGTATCTTTCGAAAGGTCTCGTCAATACCTTTAAAACAAATGGTTGAACCATAAATCTGTGATAATTTAAAACAAAGTTATCGATTTTTTTTTACTTTTAACAAAAAACTTAGAAAAAAAATCGTATTTTTTTTTAAAACGAAATTTTACCAAACTTGGTATTTAGTTGGTCCCCGACATAAACTGGGGCTGATTATATTTGGGGATCAATAGCTCAACAGGTGGTGCTGTGATAGCATTTTATCTAAATTTTTAACATGGCAGTATAGGACAAAAATTCGTATAAATGTGCATAATAAGAGTTATTTCACACTTGTGATTGAAAATTTAATATGAATTATTGATAATAGTAGTACGTACAGTCGGTAACAAAAGTGTCCGAACGCTAGCAAAAATTCCTATGTAAAAAAAGTGCACTTCGAACGGTTTTGTTAAATAAATCCTTATCGAATCATGTTCTGACACTGACTAAGAACAGGATTCGACAAGGATTTATTTAACAAAACCGTATGAAGTGTACTCTTTTTAGATAGGAATTTTTGCTAGTGTTCGGACACTTTTGTTACCGACTGTAACTAGGAAAAAAATTTTGTGCATGGGGGGGGGCATCGCTTCCTCCCCTGGGGGAGAAGTACCCCCCCCCCCGGGGGGGGGTGTAAATTTTGAAGATGGGTATCATTCGAAAGATCTCGTCAATACCTTTAAAACGAATGGTTGAACTATAAATCTGTGATAATTTAAAACAAAGTTATCGATTTTTTTTACTTTTAACAAAAAAAAAAAACCTTAGAAAAAAAATCGGATTTTTTTTTTTTTTTTTAATATTGTTACTGATTGAATATGTATAGGAAAATATAGAAGAAAGTATTGTGGTGGCCACAACATACTAGTTTTAAGTGTGAATGTGATTTCAGTTTTGTGTATCTGCCTGTCTGTTTGTCCGAGCTCTAACTCCCTTAAATATTTATGGAATTTCTTGAAACTGATATATGTTATTCAAGTTCACTATCGGATGTTCTCTGTTGAAAATGGAGTTTATACCTCTACTGGTTTGTGTACAGGAACACCCGAAAGTATTTCAAAGCATTGTGTTCTATGAGAGGTATTTCTATAAACCATATTTCCATACCTTTACTGTAAACATATCTTAGTGAAATTGAAATATGTTATTCAAATTCCCTATTGCATGTTTCTTGTATAAAATGGAGGAAATACCACCACCGATTTATATACAGGGACACTCAAAAGTATTCCAAAGCATTGCGTTTTATGAGAGATATTTCTATAAATCAAATTTTAATAAACTTTACTTTCCACGAAGTTTTAGGAAATTGAAATATGTCATTTATATGCACAAAAAAATGCTTTGCATAGAATATAGCATAATTAGCATTAGATTTACAGGGTGACACAAAATATCCATTTATATTAAGAGCTATTAATAAAAAATTGCTAAAATTGTACTTTCGTTTTCATTAAGCGTTTCTAACACCTTCTAACATTTTTAAGTGTTAATATGATTTCAGTTTGTGTATCTGTCCATCTGTCTGTAAGCCCGCGTTCTAACTCCTGTAATTATTTATGGAATTTCTCGAAACTGATGTATTTTATTGAAGTTCACTATCGGATGTTCCATATTGAAAATGGAGTGAATATCTCTTCTGGTTTGTGTACAGGGACACCCAAAAGTATTCGAAAGCGTTGAGTTCTATGAGTGTTATTTTTATAAACATTATCCATATAGAATGTTCCCCATTTAAAATGACATTAATAGGTCCTGTACAACTAGTTTGTTTACATGGACAACAACAACAACAACAACAAAACAAAACAAAAAAATGCCAATGCATTGCGTTTTAGGACAGAATTTTTTGAAAGTCATATTTAAAAGTCTTTCTACTGTAAAAATCATAAAAATATTGAAATGTATTGTTAATATTCTAGAGCGATGAGATTAGCAAAAATACAAAAAATCTGAAACTGTACACAAAGGCAAGATATTGAAATGAAATACTAGAATTTTGATGACAAAATCTATTATATTAGAGTAATAAATAGTTTTTTTAATCTTCAATGTATGAAAAAAGAACAAATGCACATCAGAAACATAAAAAAGGCTAAAAAATTTGAAAAAAAAAATCTGAAATCAGCTGAAAAATCTCATCCCTGATTCTAAAATAATGTTTTGCATAGAATATGATATGATTAATTTTTTGATTTACAGGGCTTCACTAAAATATTCAGAGGGATCAAAAGCTGTAATTATAATCTAATGGCTGCATTTTATTTTGCGTTAAGCCTTTTTAACACTTTCCAAGATGCCTAATAGTAATTTTAAAATCAATTAGTCTATCTGTATATATTTTTCAGTCTTTCTGTCTGTTGTGTGATAACGTAGGCAAAGAATATTAAAAGTTATTCGATGCAACAATTACGTATAGTTGGAAAGTGTTACTAATCAATGCGTACTGCATGATTTTTCTTTCTTTCTTTCTTTTTTTTTTTTTTTTTTTTTTTTTTTTATTGGCATAGTCTTAAATTACAAAAAGCTCATATTTTTAAAAGAAATTAATTCTGGTGTATGCCTAAAACGCTTTAAAAGTGTTACTGTAATAGCGACTGAACAAAGTGAGTTCAGATACATATTTCTTAATGTACTTATTTTTTTAATTCCTTTACATGTTTCTTAATGTACTATGTATGGGAAAGTACGCAGACGTTATACTGCCTCAAAAAATGGGGCGAGTGCAACCACGAAATATAAACTGTTTATAATTTTCTACCCTTTAACTGGCATATTGTTAAATTATAAAAAGCTCATATTTTTTAAAAGTCAATTAATTCTAGTTTGTACCTAAAACGTTTCGAAAGTGTAGCAACTAACCAACTTGAGTTCAAAACTGAACTATGCAAAAATGCTGTTACACTTACTCCACTTCACTTACTTATATATTTAAAAGCCAAGACTGATTTTTTGGACAGTTCGCAAGAGAAATTTAATGCGTGATATTTCTTTCTTTTGGTCTTAAAAGAAAGAGTTTTGTCTATAGACTTGTAAAATTTTGTTTTTTCACCACAATTACTGTTAGTCTTAATTAACACTTAAAAAATTTATTTGATAAACAAATAAATATAGTTTTCACATTTTCGTCAAATCTATATTTTTATCAAATCATCATAAGTTAAGATGCATTCTATATATCTAAAACACACAGCTAATTCTTTCGGTAGTCTGTAAAGGAAAACTATTGCGTCAATTTTCTTGTTTTGGGCTTGGAAGATTTTAATCTATAAATGTGCTAAATTTAGATCTTATGACCAGAGTTCGTGAAATACAATCGCCATGGTTGCCAATAACGACCAATATATTTTAACTGAAGACCATGTTTTCAACTTTAAATAAACTAAACATTATTATTATTATTTTATTTTATTTATTTATTTATTTTTTGTGAAAAAATTGGTCTTAGTAGAATCGGGCTTCAATTTCACTCCCGATGTATGTTAACTTTCCCCGTTTTGATTCCCGTTCCTCTCACCACGTTGTGAGACATTGTATTGAATCAATACACCATTAGGGGATTTGCACCACTTTTCCTCGTGCATGTTTCACAGCTCAGTGTAAAATTAGTGCACCATTTTAAAGAATTGGTTAACATTCTTCCGGTTTGCGCGTACTTTGCGACCCAGTGCTGAATCGTTGTGCCGGTGTAATTATGTGTCGATGCCGATGATATATCGGTTTAGTGAAAATAACAAAACTGGTTTAATAATGGTAAATTTAAACAGGTGTTTCCTGATGCATTATTCTGCCCCAGTAAATATTTGTTTTTTATGCATGGAATTTTAATTTCTATATTAAAGTATATTTCAAAATGGTGGATATTTTTTACTGGCTACGACAAAATTTTTTGCTTGAGACCAGTTTCTTTCCAATTCCTGAATGAAAATGATATGCTTTAAATTGTGGTACTCATCAGCGCATCCATACAAACTTTATTAAGAGGTTGCCATCTTATAAGACACACAAAAATTTAAATACTTTTCAATTCGTAAAGTGATGAAAGAAAGAGAAATTCCTGGATTCCTACAATGCCGAAACGTATCTAGGGTATGTAAATTTTATTAATTTAATATAGTTGGAGGAGAATCATATAATTTTTTTTCTTTGTTATAAAGCACGAAAATTTAAAAAAGGATTTTTCTGCAAACAATAAAACTAGACAATTTTAAATTAAAAATTGAAAAGAAAACGTTATTCCGAAAAAAATTCTATTTTTCCAAAAATTTTCTAAATCTCCTGAATTTTCCCTGTTTCTGCAGTGAATTTTAAAATTTTCTGAGTTATCTCTGTATTTTTAACCTTTTTCACGCCAATGTTCCATAAATGGAACATGGAATTAAAAATTCATTTAAAAATTATGTATCATGAATACTGACTTGAATAAAAAATTATTTATCAGATATAATAGAAAGATGACTTGATTTTTTTTTTTTTTTAAATAGAAATTACAGCTCAATCATAAAAGGGGAAATGTACAGAAAATTATAAAAATGACCTATTTTACCATTTTCCCTTTTACCTAACATTTTAAAAATTCGCATTATTTAAAAAAATAAGCAAATGCTTCTATAAATGGGCTGGCATGTTTAAAATAGCTTACATTATTAAAATAAAATAAAATATAATAATATTAAAATATAATTACACTAAATTAATAATTTTAAATGTAATAATATTAAATAAATAATATTAAAATATAATAAACTTAAATTATATTTAAAAAAAAATTTTACGCATTTTAATGATAGAGTTCTTTAAACTAAAGCATTAGAAGGCAAAATATGTAAAAAACTAATTTAAATTACACCTGGATCTGAATGCGGCGTGTAAAAAGTTTTAATGCCATTTTAAAACTCCATAAGTTTTTCAAGTTTCTCCTGAATTCCTGGTACAGTTTCAACACTGTTTCAAGACTCGGGACGAAGTCACAAGCACAAAAATTAGTACCTTATTCTTATGAGTTAGTTAGTAATAGCATATTATTCCTGATTGTTGTAAACGAAATGTTAACGAAACTTCTATAATACTCCGATTATGAAAGGTTTCTCTATTAACACTGTGTATTATAAATTATACTGAGCTTCATATAATTATACATGATACAGTCGGCAGCAAAATTATCCAAGCACTATAAAAAATTCCTATGAGGATTTATTTAAAAAACAGTTTTAACTGTACATTTTTGATATCGGAATTATTGGCTAGTGCTCGGATAGTTTTGCTGCCGACTGTACTTAGACTGACTAAGAACACGATTCGACAAGTATTTATTGTACACAGTATTAAATGTACTTTTTTTACACAAGAATTTTTGGTAGTGTTTGGATACTTTTGCTGCCGACTGTAAGTCACCATGAATTTTAGGTTAGTTGGGTTTCATGTCGCGCTAGTACTGCGCAATGAGTAACTGGCGACGGTCTGAAACGCACCCCTAAAGATGGTCCGGAGGCATGTTATCACAATTTCATTCCTCTACGGAGAGAATGGCTCCCCCTCTTCGATGACCCCCAGGAGTAAAATTTGAATGGGAACATGGAGGACATCGTGGCCACGACCGATTTTATGTGCACAAGTCACCATTAGTGTATACCACGGTCTTTCATCGGCTCGAGTATCAAATCCACCATGATATTTTAGGAATAGAAACGATATACTTGAAATATGGTATCCAACAGCGCATCCATACAAACTTTATTTAGAGGTTGTCAACTTATAAGCCACACAAAAATTTAAATGCTTTTCAAATCGTAAAGTGGTGAAAGAAAGAGAAATTCCTGAATTTCTATAATGCAGCATATTTCTTTATAGTACCATGTCTGAGATTGATGTTTCTAAAACGTGTACTTTACCTCTCACTATTATATACAAACAACTAAACATTATTGCCGGAAATCCGATTCCATTTAAAACCGATTCAATAACCAAAAGCAAATCTTAAGATTATTCTGTTTTCTTACTGTTATTCTAGAAAAAAAAAAAAAAATTCCCTGTATTCCGCAAACCACACCACCATTTTCGAAATGCAGGAATAAAAAAAAAAAAGAATTATCCGTAAAAAAAAGTTCAGAGGTTTTTATAACAAGCAACGTAAAGGCGGTTTCCGATTCTTGTGGAGAATTATACAAACACGTATATCTCCAGGACAGATGTCAGAAAAGGAGCTTACGAGATCAGTCGAAACCGACGGCATATTACAAAAGATGTACCAGAGGGGTCAAAAAGTGTCCCATTCAGTACATTCATGGCTCTTTTTATGTATAAGTACTTATGCATCGTCAGAGGACCAATTACATAAAATGCTTCTAATGGAGGTATTGTAAAGGGAATTCTTTACATACGTTTCTTCAAGATAGTGATTTCTTGGTTAAAAGATAAGATATCCACTTTTTTTAAGGGGTGTTTGTCGTACTTTTTTTGGAAAAGTATCATCAGGTATAAAATGGCGGAGTTTTGAAAGAAAGTGCATTGCTTCTGGGTTTCACACTTGTCAGAAAAAGTTTTCGGTACTCTTTTGACAGATCGTAAAATGCTGCTTAATATGAAGTTGCTAGATAAGTTATAAAGTTTCCGTTTTCAAGTGAAGTTCGGTTTCAAATTGATTGTTTCCATTTCTGGGAAATTTTTTCGTTGAACTCGGTGTTTACTTCAAAGGTTCCGAAAACTGCAATATTTATATTAGAGATATTTTGCGAGTTGTTTCTGGAATAATTGGGAAAGTAACAAATAGTTTTGAAGGAAAAAAAAGAAAAGAAAAAAGATTCTTTATAATAAAAAATTTTAGAGGAAATACTTTTAGACTGCTCTTAAAATCAAAACATCTACTTTCTGTTCAACAGTTAAAAAAAAAAAAAAAAAAAAAATTAGTTGCTAACTCAGATGCTAGAAATTCAATATATATTTCTCCTAATCATCCCGCTTTTTGCTTTCCCTCTCTTTAAAGAAATTTTTTTTTATTCAAATTATCAACTTAATATCTAAATTTTAGGGATTTCAATTTTGAACTCCATTGTTTTCATAAAGGAATATAATATTTGTGAGCATTCTAACGTAGATATTTATAATTGAACGCACAATATTCAAATAAAAAAGAAAAAGAAACATAAAAATAGTATTTGCTTATAATTCAAGATGCACTCCACATACAGTAAAATGAAATACACTATTAAACTATTCATTATTTCAATAATTATTTCATACTTTTATAACTAAAATCGTGTCATATTACGTTACACAGTTATAGCTGGTAAAATTTCTCCACATGATTGTGGCAAGTAAGCTGCCTCAATATTATTGTGGAATCTTACGCAAAAATTTTTACAGTGTATAAGGGTGTCTAAAAGTTTAGAGATTTTTAGCGGAGAGTTTAATTATTTTCATTATGTATCAATTATTTATGTATGCATGCAAATTTTAAAAAAAGGGCTGCCATTTTCTTTCTTATAATTTTATAACCAATTTTTGCTATTTCAGCCATTTGTTACAATGAAAGGAAAGTAGAAAAAAGGACTTGACAATGCACAAAATATTTATGAAAAAACACGTATTCTTATTTTTATGTAATTTTCACTAGCCGTGATTCATTCACTAAGTGCATATACTTCAGCTATCGTCAACGTCAACCAAATCTCATGTTAATCTATGGGGAAATCTGTTATACAAATTATTCATTATATAAATCCTTATTTTAAATTCCATTTCCGCATTCAGAAAATTCATTTTTTTTTTTTTTTTTTTCGCTTAAAGCTATAGAGTATGAAAACTGAACCAAGTACGTTTTTCGCATATTACAGTTTTGAAACAAAGCATTAAAAAATTAAAAATAATTTTAGAAAACAAGAATCATTTGAACGATCGTGAATTTTTAATATGAAAACGGATCAAAAAATTAGTATGTTGTGGTCAACCCGAAACAGCCTTTTATATTTCTTGTACAAATTCACGCAACACAAAATATTTATGAAAATTATTTTCCATAATGAATGCAGATGGTTTCATCTAAAAGAAGTATAACAATGAATGTCCAAAGAAAGTCAATTTTGTGCCAACATCTGAAGATTTTTTTTTTTAGGTATGTGTGTGTGGGGGGGGGGGAGGGGGTAATGAAAAAAAAATTGTTTTAAATTATCACAGATCTACCGTTCAACCATTCGTTTTAAAGATACTAATGAGTTCTTTATTAATGATACCCTATTGCAAACCTTTGTTTTATATAAAAAAATTGCTCCTCCATATAAATTTTTTTTTTCGATTTAACAATTACTAATATATGTACACTATGTATTTTTTAATTTCGCACTGAAAACTTAAAAATAAGTCTTATTGCGTATATTTATACGAGAATTTGAAGAAATAGTATGACAGTGCCACCTGTTAAGTGTTCTCCAACTGCAATGAGCAACAATTTAAGTTATAATCTAACTAAAAATCGAGCTTTGTTATATTTCGTCCATTTTTTATGTCCATCAATCATTCGTGAGATACAGCGACCATAAAATTCTTGATGCACACTAGCGTAGACAAATAGACAGACATTTTCTAAAAATGGTCAAATCGGGTTCGTGAAATCTCAAAATGTGTATATCTATCGAAAACCAGAAGTCGATATTTTCCCTGATTCACCATAAAATATAACACGGAATTTACTAGAAGCCAGCTACGGTAAGTGAAGTGTAATTTTAAATTTCAGACAACTCAAAAGTTAAATTTTGTTTGATATAGACATTTCAAAAGTTGCATAAGAAGGATTTTAGAATTCATTAAAAAGAAGAAGAAAAAAAACCTCTCTAGTGTTGCTTTATTTCTCTTGTTTCTCTTTCTTTCCAGATTTATGTAAATGCTATGAGGGAAAAATTAATTCTAAAATCTTTAATGTAGCTTATTGAGAAAAGAAAAAGTACCTCTTAATTCTACAGTTTGGTTCTAGAAATATAATTTAATTTATAATGGCGTTGAAAAAACACTTTCATTTCTATAATTTATCAAACAAATGCTGAATTTAATTGCTAAAAAATTAATGTAATTTATAATTTTATAAAATTATTTGTGAATTATCTTTAAAAAATGCACAGAGAACATCTAAAATATTATGCATGTCATCTTGGCGTAAAAGTTTTGTTTTACGCCAATACAATTTTCCATAAGAAGATTTGAAGGTTTCTTAATCAACTGAAAAAAAAAAAAAAAAAATTCTTGTTTATCTAAAATTTTATAGATGTATTACTGCTGATATTGGATTCCTTAAACTGAAGATTCAAAAGTTTATTTCAGTCTTTCATATATTTACAATGTTATAAACTTTAAAAGCAAACATATAAAAATATAGTACATAACAAATCAATATAAATCAATATAAATCAAAAGTAAATCTACAGGATTTGGAAATAAAATATCACATAAAAGTAACAAAATGAAATATTAATTCTTGGTTAAACAATGTAAAACATACACACACAAATTCATAGATTTTTTTTTTTTCTTACATGAATAACACACAATTATTTAAAACATAGGGAAAGAAAATGATGCTGCAAATTGCAATTAGTATTTTTCAAAAGTGATAAAATTTAGTAGGAAAACGCATAGAAAAAAATACTTTTAGCCTTAATTTTCACAGTACTAATACTATTATTTGAAGGCAAGATTTTCTTCTTTTAAAATTATGCGATATAACTTAACCATTTTAAAAATGGTTTCCACGGAAGATTTTTTTTTTTTTTTTTTTTTTTTTTTTTTTTTTTTAAGATAGCTAAGCTATGACTGTAGTAACCATATTTGTATGAATATTTTGTTGTTATATACGTGCTACAATTTTATTTAATAGGTTGCCAATACTTACATAGGTATACGTATTATAAATATAAATAATGATTAGAACAATAAAAACTAATTAACTGAAAATTACAATATCTGTAAAAGGAAAAATAAATGATGTATTAAGATATTTTTCTATTTGTTAAAAACATTTTTTAAAAATTCAAAGAATATACGAATTATATATCATTTTATAGTAAAAATATAAAGATTCACAATTTGAAAAGGATGCATGAGCATATAGTCATAATTTTCAAAATTTCAAAACATTTTTCTCATATCTCAAATTTAACAATAAATAATAATAAAAAAAAAAAAAAAAAAAAAAAAATGCAAAAAGCACGAAGTGTTATTTTCTTTTAAAAAAAGTAGTATTAAAAATATGAAAAAAAAAAGTGCTTGAGTACATAGTTATATACTTTAAATTCATCAAAGATTATTCTCATACATCAAATTTAAGAATGTATAATATGACAATATTCAAGAATGCAAATGTCATTTTCAAATGGCATTGCCATTTTTCTGTCACCAATAGCAGTATCTAAAACCTGAAATAAAAATGCTTGAGTTGATATTGATATGCTTCAAATCCCTCAAACATCTTTCTTATACGTCAATTTTAAGAATGAATAATATGAAGAAATTAAGAATGCAGATGATAACGAATTATAACTTTCTTTTAAAAACTATAAACATTCAAAAACTGAAAAATATGCATGAATATATACTGATAAAAAAAAAAAAAAAAAAGGTGCTGAACAAATTTTTGCTTGAAATAATAATAATTAAAATAATAATAAACGCAAAATATAAAATATGCATATTTTTGATAAAGTGTATAAGCAGCACACAAAAGAAGTAGATTAAAAAAAAAAAAAAAAAAAAAAAAACTGTTAATTATATTCAATAATAGAGAAGATAGTTGTGTTCCTAAGCTCGCATTTATGTTTGTAGTTTAAAAAATCCATGGTGATATATAATTTTTGGCTTCAAATCGTCCCTAAATTAAATGAAATTACTATTCTTGTATATCTAGATAACATATCAAATATATTTATTTATTTTGTTAATTTTTAATTTCGCCTTTTCTGTAGACAGTCATTTCTTTAACTCATAGTAAATAAAAAAAGAGGTGCTGAACAAATTTTTGCTTGAAATAATAATAATTAAAATAATAATAAACGCAAAATATAAAATATGCATATTTTTGATAAAGTGTATAAGCAGCACACAAAAAAAGTAGATTAAAAAAAAAAAAAAAAAAAAACTATTAATTATATTCAATAATAGAGAAGATAGTTGTGTTCCTAAGCTCGCATTTATGTTTGTAGTTTAAAAAATCCATGGTGATATATAATTTTTGGCTTCAAATCGTCCCTAAATTAAATGAAATTACTATTCTTGTATATCTAGATAACATATCAAATATATTTATTTATTTTGTTAATTTTTAATTTCGCCTTTTCTGTAGACAGTCATTTCTTTAACTCATAGTAAATAAAAAAAGAGGTGCTGAACAAATTTTTGCTTGAAATAATAATAATTAAAATAATAATAAACGCAAAATATAAAATATGCATATTTTTGATAAAGTGTATAAGCAGCACACAAAAGAAGTAGATTAAAAAAAAAAAAAAAAAAACTATTAATTATATTCAATAATAGAGAAGATAGTTGTGTTCCTAAGCTCGCATTTATGTTTGTAGTTTAAAAAATCCATGGTGATATATAATTTTTGGCTTCAAATCGTCCCTAAATTAAATGAAATTACTATTCTTGTATATCTAGATAACATATCAAATATATTTATTTATTTTGTTAATTTTTAATTTCGCCTTTTCTGTAGACAGTCATTTCTTTAACTCATAGTAAAAAAAAATATATATATATATATATATATATATATATATATTAATAGAAAGATTAATGAACTGATATATATTTGAATTTGTAGAAAGGGGATAATGATTTTGTTTAAATGTCAAATTAAAATAATTTATCTCAAAAGCATAGTTCTAGCATAGTTCTTCTTCTTTCTTTAAAAAAGAACCAATTTTAATTCATATTTACATACAAAAAAAAAAAAAAAAAAAAAAATGGCTATAACACTGAATAACTGCAAGAATAACACTGAATAAGTTAAATTGTAGATTTCAACAAAAAAAAAAAAAAAAAAAAAAAAATTCAAAATTTAAAAAAAAAATATATATATATATATATTTACGTGGAATATAATGCTCAAGTAGAAAATATTTTAACTTATTACTAATACATCGCATAAATATTTTTGATTTTAAAGATATTTTAAAAGCAAAAAATGAAAGCAAAAAAGAAAAGGTGTGAATTATAAAAATTTTCTTTTATTTATGACAGATATTTGGAATTCTTAAAACAAAAAAGAAAATCCTAATGTGCATGCATAACTAACTATATGTCTGTACAAAAAACGACATGGAAGAAATCATCTGATGTAAGAAATAGTTTAAAATTTCATATAAATATATAAACAATTCATCGCAAAACCATATAACATGTGTGTTACAGCTATGCAATTACGAATTCTAAAAAAATTTTTAATTTTACTTACACTAAATGGTTTTCCCTTACACTTTTTATCCTACATACATATATTTATATTCTATCCACTTAGTGAACTCTCAGTTTCTAATACACAAATGCATAAAATAATTTTTTACAAGATAAATATTTACTCATGTGACACAAATAATAAGAATCCAAGAAATGCTTTCATAAGATAAGAGTTACTCTAAATATTGGTTAAAAATCGTACTAATACTAAACCACTAATACTAAAATTAAATTTCCACTCATTTTACTACTATATATTACAATTAAAGGTGTACCAAATTAAAAGAAAATATGATTGCACTTAAAAGTAATTAAAAAATGAATAAAAAAATAAGGTAAATTTAAAGAAAGCATTTTAAGTGTAAATAAAATACTAAATTATTTGATTTAATAAACAGCAAATATACACACACACACACACAAAAAAAAAAAAAAAAAAAAAAAAAAAAAAAAACAATAAACTTACGTATTTCTTTTTTACGTTATGATTGCACATCGCATTTTGATTTGAACAACCAATTTTGTCCGAAATATTCACGAACTCAGGAACAAGGTGGGTTTTTCCAAAAACATTTTTTTTTTTTTTTTAAGTAATTTATAAGTAAACTGAACATTTACACGAAATTAAAATTGCATTTAAACATATAGTTATTATGAAGTGTAATTGCTATTAGATTTTGGGTTATGATTTTAATAAATTTAAACATAAAACTGCAGGAAGTAGAAAATATGTAACAAATTTGGAAATACAATAAGTCGATTGGCAATCAATTTATGTTAAATACACAAATTTATTTAAATTGGTTATCAATTAAATTTAGTTAAAAGCATATCCTGGTTTAAAGCTATTACGTGTTTTTCTGAAAATTTCAAAAGAAAATAATATAAATACTACATATAAAACAATGTATATAATACACGCATTTTATGTTTCCAGAATTTAAGGGTACTTGGAGCACCTTTGACCTGGCATCATTAAAGGTTTCATATAAAAACCTACATTTCCAATAAATATTTATAAATTGGACTACATTAGGTTTGTTCAATAAAATATATAATTAGGCAATAATTAATATGGTTTTTGATATAATTTTAAAGATTTTAAATCTTTAAATTGCGTTTTCCCAATTTGCTTTTTTCATGAATTCATTATTTTTAAGACGCTAAAACTTCTATAGATATTTAAGAAAAGACTTAATATTTCTTTGGGATATTTAATAGAGCATACTTAAAAGAATTAAGGATGGATTTTGCAATATCTTAATATATATGTATATGTATATAAACAATATTAAGATCAACTAATTTAGTTTAATTATTTTAGGTTTAACATTATCAAGATCCACTAATTAAATAACTATTTATTTAAATGGTGCCAAATATTCTCTTAAATCATGAAGTTAAAACTTCTTAAAAATATACAACTTAAAGCAATGGCTTGTTTGAACCTGAATTAATTTAATTGACTTATTGCTTATCCAGCTAATCGCTAGATGGCGCTTGCTCACTGCTGTCTTAAAGTTTTAATGTTCATTGATTTACGTACAATTTCAATCAAAATTTAACTTACCCAATAAAAAATTACTCAGTGAATTTTATCGTTAATGAAAATGCTCAGACGTTAATTCTTTATCGATTAATCGTTGTTTGCAATGATTTTATTTTTAATTTCATTAATTTGTTGGCATCTTCCTATTCTCCAGTTTGTGTAAAAGTTTTACATGTGGCTACTCTGCTTTTTCTAGTTTTCTCTCTGGATGATTTGATTTAATAATTTATTTAATTTCTCATTCAAAATGGTTTTGATGCCTCGATCGGGGCTGAAACAGTATAAATTGCTATGATTAGCCATATTGTTTTAAGAAATCTATGCAGCTTTCACAGCTTTATGAAGTACATGCCCCCTGAGGGCTTATACTTCAAATTTTAAGCATTTTTATCCAATTATTATTTCTGTGGTCCTTTATTTACTTTCTCCGTCATTAAGTTTAATGGTCCTTTTTTTATTATTATTATTCATGTCGGCGTAAGTAATTTAAATTGTTTTTGTCTCTTATTGGTTCTTAATCTGTATCGAAACATTTTTGTGTCAGTCTTACCTATATGTTACAATCAGTTCTATTTTTGTTGTGTTGGTATTGTTTTGTATCTATTAATTGCTAAATTTTAAGGTTAAATTTTATTACGATATCTATCATATATATATGTATATATATTATATATATTAAAAATTAAAATATAACAAAAATCATATTTCTTTCTTTTTTGCAAATTTTTAGATAAACAGGCATTTTTTTTTTTTTTTTTTTTTTTTCTCAAAAATTATTAATACATTTCAAAATATATCCCTAACTCTTTTAAGTAGATTCTATAAAATAATTAAAATAAATATATATATCTTTTCTTAAATATCTGTAGAAGTTTTAGTATTTTGTAGGTCATGAATTCACGAAAAAAAAAAAATGCAAACTGGGCAGACGCAATTTAAAGATTTCAAATCTGTAAAAAGTATATAAAAAAACATGTATTAATATATATTTTACTGAAAAAACGTAATATGGTTCAATTTATAAGCATTAAATGGAAATGCAAGCTTTTACATGAAACCTTCGATGCTGAGAATTCAAAAGTGCCAAGTCCCCTTATTGTATTTCAGCAATATTTCTTTAACTGTATGTTGCTCAAAATACAATTAGAGAAATATTTTTAGGTTGGTTTTTTAGAAATCGACCAATTTTAAAAAAATAATGGAGTCACAAATTATACTATTATACATGCATTTCTAGCTGTTTTCACATACACTCCGCGACAAAAAGATAGGTACAAGTTTTTTTTTTTTTTTTTTCATAAAATAACATTATCTAAATTGTGCTTATCATTTGTTATTATCATAAAATAACACATTCAAGACTTTTATTATTATTATTATTATTATTTTTAAAGACTAATTTAGAAATATTTTAAGACTAAAATTTTTCTAATTTAAGACTACACTCCGAGACAAAAAGATAGGTACGAAGGTTTTTTTTTAATTTTTCATAAAATAACATTATCTAAATTGTGCTGATCATTTATTATCATAACAAAATATTATCATATCAAAAACATATTAAATATTTGAATTATATTCAAAATAATCATATAAAAAAAAAAAAAAAAAAAAAAAAACTTTGTTCCTATCTTTTTGTCGCGGTATGTAGTCTTAAATCAGAAAAATTTTAGTCTTAAATTTTTTCTAAATTAGTCTTGAAAAAAAAGTTAGTCTTGAATTAGTGTTATTTTATGATAATAATAAATGATAAGCACAATTTAGATAATGTTATTTTATGAAAAATTAAAGAAAAAACCCTTTATACCTATCTTTTTGTCACGGTGTGTACTTATATACGTAATAAAGAGCAATTTAATACGTTAAGTTCTTCAAAGAAAGGAGAGCTAAGAAGAAAGGGAGAAAAATAAAGAGAAATGGATAATAATAATAATATATCGATTATCATATGCTGGTATAATAATTAAAATAATCATAATATAATGCATGTATGATAAGATTAAGTTTAAGGAAGTTTAAGATTACTAACAGGAAAATCTGCATTTGTCGATTAATTAGTAAAATAAAAATTACAGTAATATACTTCCAAATGTACGTTTCAAACAAACAGATAAATTCTACATTGAAACATTTAAAAATATATTCAAATCACTGATTGATATGTATTTTTGTACTTATTTTATAAAATATACACATTATTTCTAAAAATTTTCCTTTATAAAAAGTTAGCAAAGAAAATATGCACGCACAGTCAAAGTATGAGGCAGAAACTAACTCTTTATCCTGATATATAACATATCGGACGGAATGTTCAGAAATTCTTTTTAAGAATGCTTAATAATTTAAAACCTGACATAGACACATATAATCACTTGATTTCATTTCATCTAGACATCAAACATCCTAATTTCTGTACTTAGGCACTAATTAATAATACACATATATTTTCCGTATCTGATTACATTTCTTAAGGAGATTTCGATAAAATAACAGAATGTCTGCATCTTAACACAAATTATATAATTTGTCCATGGTTATTTCTATTAAAATCCTGCTGCATAGAACTTCAAGAGGTTGTTAACACAAATATTTATGCGTTTGACAATGGAAGGACTAGATGCAAAAATGTTCTTGGATACAGACAATTAGCACATTACAAGCTCTTGATCTGTCTATCATTTTCTTTGGCTGCAAATATAAGTTTTCCTTTTGAAATAATCGATACATTAATTCAACTTAATGATGCTGTAAAATATTTCCAAGGTGTAACTGCAGCATTTTTATGCACAGGGCTCTTTTTCGATTTCTACACTTTCTACCAATAATTAAAAGAACAGACTACCAATAGCTATAAAAGGGGAAGCTTAAGATACCCAATGAAGAGGTTTATTTTTTAACAGAAAACTGATGCTGTGTGAAGGAATATTTCAGTACTGATATTAAAGTTACATATTTTTCATTATACGTAAATTAATTATATACCTATATACACAGAGTTTGTGAACAAGGCTCTTTTATGACTTTTACACCTTCTACCATTTATTAATCGAGTGAATTACCAATAGCACAAAATTGTGAAGCTCAAGATGCCGATTGCTGTATTGGGCTTAAGATGGCCAATAAATAGATTTATTTTTCAATGAAAAACGGCTGTTGTATGATGGAATATTTTAGTACTGGATTTAAAGTTACATATTTTTCATTATATCTAACTCAATTATAGGCCTATATTATCTTTATTTCATTATTATCGTGAAATATTTCATTTCTTCCGTTTGATTTATTATGTTTGAAACAAAGAGCCCATGAGCCGTTACTGTATGAAAACAGAGCCTAGTTTTAATTTCATTTTCTATAGAAAATAAAAAAACGATGAAGTTTAGTTTTTACTATTTCTAGAACACTTAGTGCTTGAAATTGTCAGAAAAATTTACACCTCGTTGAGTGTCATTGGTTCTTCGATTGGAAGCATGTTTGCAAGTATAGATATCTTTAGTCTCGTGACATTCTTCGCAAGTTACAACGCAACAATAGTGAAATTTACATCTGCATTTACTAACTACAGTCACTCTTCTCGTGTCATATCCCAAACCACAACACAAGCTGTCACAGCTGCCAGAACCTTTAGATCTCTTACTACACTGCCTTCCTGCTGTGCCGAGAGTTCCTATAAAAAGAAAAATAAAGCAAAAATTTACTTTTAAATAGGAAGTCAAAAACTATTTTAAAGACTTTTCAAGCAGCTTTTATATATATATATTAATCATTTGTAATAATAAGAAAGCAACACGGAACTGGTGTTTTAAGTAATAAGTACAAAACTTTGAATAAACACCATAAAATTCAATAAACTTACTGCACTCGTGCCTACTGTGTTCGTCTTATGAAGGGTCGTGTATTCTTTCGACCCGTAACAATTGTTGTGAGTTTATTGTATTTTACGATGTTTATTCAAAATTTTGTACTTATTAATCATTTGTAATCTCATCCTAGAAATGCATTCATCTACAATGACGAAGCTTATATTTAACAAATATATATGCCAAATTAACTTTTATAAAATTTAAAAAAGTTAAATGTATTTTTTTATTTGCTTTAATTGCATGATTGATTAAATAAAGGAGTGTTTAAAAAAGTTTTTGAAGTCATTGTACATCGTAAAACATTTTCAAGAAATTTGTACGTTGATTACTTCTATACGTTTTAACATATTCGCATAATTATCTGAGTAATACTGTAAAATTCATTACTTAACTGAGAAAGTATTACATGTTTAAACGAATAGATACTAAACAAAATTATTTAGCATATAAATCTATTTCCCCCAATATGCTAATTTTTTTAATTACGAAGTAAGTTTTTACTAAAAGAAAAACAAAAATGTTCAGCATGGTAATAAAAATTGTAATCAGTAATAGAAACTATATATTCAATTTTAATTATCTCAAAAAGATAAAAGATTAATATTTAAAAGATAAATATTTAAAACGTGAATTCTTACCAACATTCTTGTCTTCAACGCAATAATCTGGACTGGATTCGAAATATACCAAATCAAATTTTGTAAAGGGTTTGAAATCTTTATCTGTAATTATATCTCCATGTTGTTGCAACGTCACTTGAACAGCTCCATCGTAACGCTTTTTCAAAAATGCTCCAATTTCTCTGAATGATCTAAGTGATTTCCAACATGTCCGAACAGTGCATGTACCACTTACACCATGGCATTTGCATAACTTCTTTGTAAACTTCTTTACAGCCTGAAAGAAAGCAAGAATTGGTTTATATACTGAACATGCTCGGTAACTAGCTCTGGACGTTGAAAATAAGCACATGTGCCGCATTATAATTAAGCATAATTATGCTGTCCGTAATAGTTTAAAAGCATTCATTCGCAATAGGTTTGACAGAATATTTAACAGTTTAAAAAGTACTGTACTAGAGAGAGGATTCATCCGAATTTACATGATTGACGTGACGTAAATAAGAGCTTAAACACTCGATATTTCTCTTTTGAGTACTTACTGTAACAGTTTTTACAGTTATAACATTATACTTTAAGAAACGAATATATTATCTCTTATAAATAATTTTTTGTAACTTAATTTGGTTATACACTATAAAATATTCTATTAATCATTAACTCTCTTACAGTGAAAAACGTAATCAGATGTCCGTCTTCAATGTCAAGGCAATTTTTAGAAGCAATATCATGTTAAAAAAAAAAAAAAAATTAGATATTCAATAAATGCGAAATTAAAACACAAGGTTACTTTTTGAAACTAAAAAAATGTAGGCATTTAAACATGAACGAAAATCACTGAATCTGAAACGATTATTTTACAGGTTTTTTTCTGTCATTAGACGATGAAATAAGAAGCGAGATTAAGCAGGGTTTATTATTATTATTATTATTATTATGATTATTATTATGTTAAATATTGTCTTGCCAGAGGTTTCGTATAAAAATCGCAGTTCATAATGAAAACTATTTTTAACGAATTATTAATAACAGTAAAAGTAAAGTAAAAAAAAAAAAAAAAAAAAAAAATGTGTACGTATAGGAGTATCCCCTTTCCTACCCCTACCGCTGCTTGAACATTTTTCAAAAGAATTCGTCAATACCTTTAAGATAAATTGTTGAATCATAGGTCTGTAATAATTTAAAACAAAATTATCTATTTTTTAAACAAAGTAACAATAAGAGTAATAATAATATGAGTAATAGTAATAATAATATGAGTAATAGTAATAATAATAATAATAATAACAGTTTCTCAGATATGATCTATAAAGAACAAAATTACTTTCTTTGGAAGTTTAGTGTTTACTTCTCTAAAATAAAAATCGTCTACATTCATCATGGAAAATATATTTAAGAAATAATTTGTACTGTGGAAATTTGTAATGGGATGATAAAGAATACTGGCAACGTACCTTCCGTCCAGCTCGATTGTTATGCAAGTTCATCAAAGCTCTCGAATCGGTCATCGCACCTTCTCTTGAATCTATGAATCTTTTAGCAAATCTTGAGCTGTAATTGATGAAAGAGGCGCAACCTTGCCAGCTATATTCTCCTTCGGTGTCATTGAAATAGCCGTGTTTGATGGGGTCGCAAGCGCAGTTAGCAAGATCTCCGGAATGACAAGATCTGGCAATGGAATATACAACACCAGCAGAACTGATAGCATAGATAAAAGCAGCTTCTCGGCTGCCTACTGAAAAAGGAAAGAAAGTTTGAAAAAGTATGAGAAGAACTTCACACTGTGGAAAACCTGACACTGACAGTAACCCTTTTTAACACGCTTTTATTAGCTTCACCTGTATGTATGTATGTATGTTTGTATGTATGCTTGTAACCGCTCTGAGAGTAAACAAAAAATCTATATTGTAAAAAAAGGCTTTCCCTACGTGAACGCCGTGGCGATGAGGTATAGTTCCGCGCTACAAATATAAAGGTCTAACGTTCGATCCCAGTCAGGGGAGATTTTTTTTAAAATGGTTTTTGTTTAATTCTAAATTATTTTAATTAAAGATTTAAATGTATGTAAATATTATGGTGTGTCACTCACACGATTTTCTCTTCCCCTTCATTTTAATACTAAGATAGATATTTTGTGCTTTTTAGTTCACATTTCTATAAAAGCGTGTTCTTTATTTTTTTAAAACTATAATATTATTATCAATAATTTCAAATTGACGGAAAAAAGTAACTTAACATTAAAAAATTTTGTGCAAAAAAATCATAAAGGGATTTCTTATATTTTGCCACTCTCAATCGAACCTGAAAAAGGGTTGTAGTAATTCATTTGTCTGTGTATTAATCCGCGCTTTAAATCTTGCAAATCTTCTTGAAATACCGCGAAATTCATATATGTTTTTTTAGTTTCACAACAGATTCCCCAACTGAAAATAATGCGTGTAACACTTTCTAATCATTAATAAGACCATACAAAAGAAATCAGATTGGTTAAGGTTTATGAGTAATAATGCCACAAGAACATTTTCAAATGTGTAATTTTTTATATTTTATTTTTATTTATTTATTTTGACAGAACTAAATTTTTAGCGTACTATATGATGTATATGAAATTTGTAGATGATATACCAAGCAACACAAAAATAATTCAAATGTATCACTTTCTATGTATAATTAGATGTAAGTGTGTTTTACACTATATGTTCAAAATTTTTACGGGTAGGGAACTCTTCGGTAGGTTATTCTAAAATTATATAAAGAGCCTCATGAAGGAATTGTAAACATTATGGTGAGCCATGAAGAGCAATTATTGTAAGAAATGTTAAGCTATAAAAGAGCAAAATTTAAACAATTCTTTACAAAATTTTCATTGAACATTTTGAAAATTCAGCCGTTGGGATCTGGTTTCCAACTGAAATTAAAACAAGTAAAAAAAAAAAAAAAAAACTGCGGTACGCATTGATTATTAGCACTTTCCAACTGTACGTACTTGTTGTATTGAATAACTTTAAATGTCCTTTGCTTACGTTATCCCAAAACAGACAGACCAAAGGACTGAAAGGCATACAGATAGGCTATTACAACTGAATTCATAATCACCCTTAAACGTTGTTTTTTAAAATGCTTAACGTAAAATAAAATGCAGCTTTTATATTCTAACTGAAGCCCTTAATGTATCTGATTATTTTAGTGTAACCCTATAAATATGAAGTTTTAACCATATCATATATTCTATACAAAAATTATTTTAGCATATTAACAATAACAATCAATTTCTTTTTGATTCTTGTGGTAGAAAGTTATTTAAATGTGATTCATAAATATGTCTCTCTTAAAATGCAATGCATTGGCACTTTTTTTTTTTTTTTTTTTTTTTTTTTTTTGGGGGGGGGGGGGGTTGGTCTTTGTATACAAACTAATTCCATAGTGAACTTGAATAATAATCAGTTTCATGAAATTTCATGAATAATTATGGGAGTTAGAGCGCGGACAAACAGACAGACAAACCGAAGTCATTAACACTTTTCAACCTTGTTGGAAAGTGTTGATTAATAGATAATTATAGTTCGTACTTAAACGAAAGATAAAAAAAATAAAAATTTTAATTTTCGGCAGAGTTGTATGCAAAAACAGGGCAATTTTCCACACATTTTACCCCCTCGTACAACCTTGTAAAATAACTTTTAATCGAAAAAATAAATAAATAAAAATAAGTGAAGGTTTCTTTCAAGCCCTATTTGTCAATTCTGTTTTGAAGAAATGAGCAATATTCCAAAAATATTGTTTCACCGAATTCAAAAATATTGTTTTCAAATAAATAAATAAAAAGCAATTAAAGTTTTAACTAGGAATAAAATTAACCTAATGTGGGAAATTCCCAAAGTCTGGAAACTCTACATTTTTTCTCCGAATGACTTGAAACTTTGAGAAAATATTCTAGATAAATTGTACTGTTGGATTTAAAAAACAAAACAAAACAAAAAAAACTTTTTAAAATTTTGAAACTTATGTAATCCTTTAACGAACTGATTATCGGATAAATTACAGAATAAATTATGGGATTTATTTCGACAATGTACTGAGTTATTATAAAAGTAAAGTTTACGTCTAAAATACACGTTTGTAGCAGAAACAACTGGTTACTGTCAGCGTAATATTATCATAAGTTATGGTATTTCACATTAGTTTTATATATATATATAATAATAATATTATATTGTAACACAGAATAAATATTCAGAATACATCATTACCTTTTCTAATAATCAAATTAGGAATTAAGTTAAATATTGAATGCATTTGTATATACATATTTTTTTTTTATATGAAGGCATATATATAAGTATGTGAATATGAAATGAAATGTGATTGAAAAGACCTCTTTAAATCGAGATAAGATAATTAAAAATACAAAGAAACTGAAAGAAAAAAAAAAAAATCTGAAGTTTACATATGTAAAACAAGTTTTAAGTTTATATTTAAGAACTTTGCATAATCTTTACTCTTGTATAATTATGTTTCTAGATTTACGAATTCTTTAGTTTTAAATATTTATATTATCTTTTTATTTTTCTTAGTTCCTTAGACATGTTCAAGATTGTAGGTGGAAATATTTAGCATGGGGGGTAGATATTTATTTTGAGATATTTCGTTTCGTTGCCTCTCAGTTATTATAAATATTTTATTTACTATACATTCTGTCTGAACAAATATGTGACAATTTATTTTGAGAGGCCTATTTTTTTTCTATTTTATTATTATTATTATTATTTGATGGAAGCTCTTAGAATGTATTTTAGTAAAACATGTGTAAAAATTATTTTGTAGGCAGAACTGCATTTAAAATATTTGTTTAACTTGGTATTTTGAAAATTTTGATTGGATTTTTCAAAATTATAATCGAATTAATCAGGCCGATAAACTCTATTAAAAATTGATCGGGACCTAACACTGAACGATTAGTCAGCGGCACAGCCGCACGAAAAATGTCAATATTGTCATATACCTGCCTTTAAATGTTTATCACGCCTTGTCATATCTTGCCTTTAAATGTTTATCACATCTTTTTTGAAACTTTTATCTAATCATGATACAGTTTTTTCGTATAAGTAGTGATTGTTTAAAAAATAAGGTTGGATATTCTTCTAGACGATTTACGAATGAAAGGGGAACAAATAAATAAAAGTATAGCTACTTCTTTCCTTAATATTATCCTTAAAAATAGAGATGCATATTCTGCAACATTTGAAATTTAAGTACATTGATGAAGTCAAAAATACCAATCTTACTTCGCTCAGTAACTTTTCCGAATACATTTGATCCAGTATCCATCGTTGCACAATTCCATCTTCTATCTTTCATCTGATCTTGACACTCCGCAATAGCTAAGTGAGCTCCACGGCTAATGCTCTCCATTATATCAGGATGCTTCAAACAAATAGTACGCTGAGGACGAACTAAGCCTGGAATATTACTACAAGGTAGGCCTACATGTGCTGATGATAAAGATGTACGCCCTAGAGCCCTAAATGTGTAGAATTAAAACATTTTACATTAAAGTCAGATATAATAATAAAACTGGTTTGATTTCAAATAGGATTGAAGAAAAAAGTACCTAAGTGCAAGTACATTTTTCAAAAGTAAAAATTCAATACCTTTATCAGCGGTGAAACTACTCAACATGCAAATACCCTGAAAACTGCTGCAGAATAAATTACACGAAAACACTTATTAATGATGTATTATATGGATAATATGAAAAATATTTATTTATACATGTGATAAGTGATTTTGGAGAGTTCTACTTACATTATATGGCAAATAAAAAATAAAAAATAAGAAATTTCTTTAAAAATAAAATGAATTCAGAGACAGCAAAATTTTCAAAAACCCTGAATTCAAGGGAAACAAAATAATAAATTGCTGTAAAAAAAAAAAAAAAAAAAATCTATAATCAAGTGAACAATTTAGCACACATATTACAACTGCTACTTTATAATTAATTTTTTTTTTTTCCCATGTATTTTTATTATGTTTCTAATTATCAAATATCTAAAAATAACCTTGGATAACTCCATTCAACTTCCTGAGCATTTAGTTATTGAAGGGCGTTTAAATAAATTTAAATGAGAAAAATAGGTATTTTCATATTTATACAATATAAATTTCAAGTTATTGGTTTCTCAAGTTTCTTGTACTTGGATCGTAGTTATCTGAATTCCTTTCTAAATTCCTATAAAATAACTATAAATGTTAAGCACACAATTTTCACTAACGATCATGATGTAGTAAATTTCTAAAACATATATCTGTTTTATTATCATTTAAAAAATTTAATGTACTTCAGGTAATTAGCCCCATACTACGTAATACCTTCCAATCTTATGTAAGTTAATGACCTGAAAGTAACAGGTACATCATTAGGCATAATGACCATATTTTAGCAAAAAAATGTAACTATTTTTTTTTCTTATTTTATATACAATTTAACATTAATAAAATGCATCTCAAATAATTTGTACTCACAGATTGTAATGCATAAGAATTCTATTATGTACCCCTGTGAGAAGACTACAAGTTCTATACCCATAAAAATCTATGTAGTTCTTGTGACAATAATATAGTATAATACGCCTGTTCAATTTTTATCCTATTTAAGGCAGTCAAACATCCCCTTTCTGTCTTCCATCTTATTCTATGGGATTTTTGTTACTTTGTTTTATAAGGACATTTCATTCCAAACTTAAAGATTTTAGAATTTTGCTTTCATGAATATTACTTTATGAACGTGTCGCATTTTAACTTAGTGAGCATTTTTTTTTTTTTTTTTTTTTTTTTTGAAAAAAAAGAAATTTAAATATTCCTTTTATAGATTGAAAATCAGAATCAAAAAGTTTACTTCATGAAATAAAATATTTAAATTTATTTTTACTAGAAAATTACTAGGCTAAAAATTAGCGTATTCAAAGAATAATATTCAAAAAACTTCATTTTTGAATAAGATATCCATATAAAACAAATTTATTTATGTACAGCTTTAATGATTATGAAATCTATTTTGTTTACTTGTAAAAGGACTATAAGTCCCACATTAATGAAAATCTGTATAGAGTTTTCGACGATCACCTATAATATATCTTATAATTTTGTGCTCAATCGAATAAAACATTTAAACGATAAGATGTTTCCTCACACTCGAACACTCATCACCTTAAAAATAACAGAAATGAATTTAAGAAACCTTATAAAGTATAAATACGACAGATTCGCATAGTAAAGATTTTCACGATTATAATACTTTTCTTACACAGTATATGCCCAGAGAGTAAAAATTGTTTCCTTAATATTCCCGAGATACAACATAATTTAAATAATATCTCTAAAAAAGAGTTAATTAAACACGTGTCATTTGTTATTTTTATTAAAAATACTTGGGGAAAAAAAAAAAAAAACTTAAAATTAATTTTTATTTAAAATTTTTTAAAAATATTATCCTAAGCTTTTCGTTTTGAAATTCCATTCCATCATCAAAGATTTTTATTACTGAATTTTTATTGCTATTTATTCAGTAATAAAAATCCCTGATGAAGCTTTGGAATTTCAAAGCGGAAAGCTTGGATAATATTTTTAAAAATTTTTAAATAAAAATTAATTTTACGTGTTTTCAAAGTGTTTTAAATAAAAATAATGTAAATATAATAATATTGTTCCGAAATATAAAATAACTTCGTTTATCACCTTTTTATAACACGATAAAAAATAGAGTGTCCCTTTTGGCAAAAGTTAATAATTTTCCTTAGCAGATAAATTGCAAATAAAAGTTCTTTAACGTTCAATTTTCATTCGTATTCATAATTCCATAATCCAAAGAGGCGCATATATATATATATATATATATATATATATATATATATATATATATATAATAATTAAAAATAATAACAGGTATATAAGAATAGAAGAAAATTATGTAATTCTGTGCCTAATAATATGCAAAAGTTTATTTTAGAACAAAACTTAAGACCAGAAATGTATTTAAAAAAGGATTTTTTTTTTTAATCTAAATAATCTGGTATTTTAAAAAAACTTTGAAAATAATTTTCTGGGATGAGATTGGCCAGAAGGCAAAATAGCTAAAACATTATGTAAAGGCAAGACGATGAGTTGAAATACTAAAATTTTGATGAAAAAAGCCCATTATAAAATAATAATAAATATATTGTTACAACGAAATAAATCCGTACTATTGCGATAAATGTGAATTTACAAAGTTGGAAAGAAAGGGCATCCCATTCACTTCCATTCAGGTCGAACCAAATTTTGTAAAAAATGATAATTTAGGGTTCTTGCAGTTTAGAAGCTCTATATTCAATATGATTTGAGTTCAGGAATTTTCCACAGGATTCTAGCACAGACTTAACGTGAACCATTGCCACTGATATAGAAAACGGCAGATTTCCCAAGAAGTTCAGTTGTATTCAGAGAGCAGTTCTAGGTAATAGTTTTCTAGAAACTATGTTCCGAACGATTGACCTTTATTCGTCAAACATCGAAATTCTTGCTCTGGAGATTATTTGATGATGCTTGCTGCACTCTAGCAAAATAAGTAACTGTTCCATTGAACTGTTTTAATATTCGATGAATAGTGATTTCTTTACTTTTATGATACACTGTTTAAAATAATAATAATAATAATAGTAATAATAATAAATGGAAATTTATGTTTTATCAGTCGTCTAGGAAAGCAATCCCATTTATTCTGTCAATTAAGTGTTTCAATTAAAAATTTTCTGTTAAGTTTTAAAACTGTTTATGTGGTTTATCTATTGATTAAACAGCATGGAGAGGTATGAGGAAGTTGCACAAGGTATATCCTCACACACATCAAAAAGACAAAAAATACAAAATAAATAAAACAAATAAATAAATAAAATAGAAGCTAAAAAGCTAAATGTATAAAAAGCAGAATTCAGTTATGATGCCTGAAAAATCTCATCTCTGAGTTCTATAAAGGATTTTATTTGGCATAGATTTTTATGTGAGGAGCCATCGTTTGAATGTAAAATCATTCCTAAAACGTATAAGGTTCTTATTACATTAAAAGGAATATTCCAAATTAATTAGAAAACTTCAATTCACATCACCTCCTTAAAAATTCTCAATCTTATTCAAAGTACAGTGGCAACATTATATGTCATTTAAACATTATGTAATACTTGTTTTTTAGGCTCGACATCAATGAGACTCTAATTAATTAATCCCTTTCTTTATTCCTATGTTGTCTTATGGGACTTTTGTTGCTTTTTATTGTAAAAATATATTATTCAAAAATAAAGAATTTCGAAGTCTTTTTTTTTTTTTTTTTTTTTTTTTTTATTACTCTCTTTGAACATGTCGGCATTTAGTTTAGTGAACAGTTATTTGAAAAAATAATTTTAAATATTTCTTTTAGAGATTGAAAAGATGTCGCCTTTCAGTTTAGTGAACAGTTATTTGAAAAAATGACTTCAAATATTTCTTTTAGAGATTGAAAGTAAGTTTTACATAATAAAATAAAATACTAAAAATTATTTTTTAAAAAAAATGTGCATTTATGTATAAAGCGACGTGTTTAAAGAATAATATTGAAAAATAGAATTCGAAAGAATTCATTTTGGGAAAAAAAAAATCCTTATACTGTGAAGCAACAAAAACACCATAGGATTACATAGGAAAGGGAAAAGAGTAAATCCAGCTGATGTGCAGCCTTTAGTTAAGCTCATAGCTGACAGGAAAACAAACATGCAAAACAACCACCAAAACCCTATTTTCAGATTCAGTTCAAAGATTCAGCGGTCTTTAAAACGCATAATTATTACAAACAATTCTTTCGAAAATTGGGCCTATAAAACAATACTCTGACTATTATGTGTGTAAAAGAAAGTACTTATCGCTCCTAAGCATTTATCCCGAACATGATGCAATTTAATTCAGCAGTTTGAGTTTCATCGATTTCATCCAATAGAAAAAGAAAGCATTCTACTAATTTCGATGAGGTTTATATATTTTCTATTAATTGCATAAGCACCTTACAAAGTACTTAAAAGTAAGCACAGCAAAAGACTTACCAAGTTTCTCTCTGCAATCCTTTTTGTTTTATAATCATTTTAAATGTGGAATGTTTATTTTCAAGGTCATCCTGTGTTTCTGTATGAGGGATTTACTGCCTTCCTCAAACTTCCCTTTGAATAATGTGCCGACATTTACAAAACTTTCAAGGTTGTTATTAAAGTTTAAAAAATATTTTAAATTATTTAGAGAACTTTACCCTTACCACACTTTGAAATTCACCGCTTTTAGTTAAAATTTTCAAATGGGTGATAGGCCGTTATATGTCATCTATATGTTTTAAACCCCAAAAAGAAAACAAGAATAACCCTCTAAACCTATTTTTGTTTTTAAGTAATAGATATAAAATTCTGCACAAAATAGAATGATTTAGTGCGACAGGGCATATTTTAATCTATTATTACATATAAAGGCATGCAGTAACTGTGTTTCATCAGCTAGCGTTAGCATCGGTTGCTGTTGGGTTGGCAAGAAAATTCTTTCGGTTTTCAAAAAGAGATAAGCGTTGTGTTTGCTTTGTTATTTTTCTGTCAATTTTGTAATTTATGTGTGCAAGAATTCGTGAAAAAGGTTAAACGTAATAGGTAAAAAGGTTGTTCTGGTGGAATTAGGTACACATATTTATTTTCAAAATGAAGTTCTCGGTATTGTTATCTCTTTTTGAAAACCGAAAGAACTTTCTTGCCAGCACAATATATTCATTTCTTAAAATTTCTTTGGCACACATTTAGCGTAGGTGCATTTTGGCGGCTTTTTATTTTATTTATTTATTTATTATCTGTCATTTTTTCGATGAATTAAAATGGCTATCACAATTGCGTAAGTAAACATTTTGGCGAGAAACATCAGAGCTACTTCGGTACCAAATTTCAAATTTCGCCAAGGGATTCTATATTGAAGCTGTTACGTTTATTTAGCACGATTTTTCTCAATTTTGATTATTTAATTAAAAAAAAAAAAAAAAAAAAAAAAAAAAAAATGTTTGCACGTTATTTATATTTACCATGTTTTTATTAACTCGCTTTTTTTGTTTGTTTATCCACTATAAATTTTGAAACCGATTTTTAACTAATCCAGACTAGCTAGACATTTTAAACTTTTAGAATAGCTCAGGATACGATGACAATGCATTCTTTCAATACTTTTATTGAATTAATAAGTGTTTGAAAATTTCTTATAATTGCTCTCTTTATTAAGCATTTGAACATTTTCTTTCAAGTTGATGGAATAATTCATCAAAAGATTTTTTTTAAAGTGTTAATACATAATTGTCAAGTTTATGTGCTTCAACAGAAAATTTAATAGCGTGGTGTATAAAAAGTTCTTTTTATCTTGTAATTATTTATTTATTTATTTTATTTTATTATTATTTTAATTTATTTATTTATTTTATTTTATTATTTTATTATTATTATTATTATTTATTTATTTATTTATTTTTAACATAAAAAGAAATGTATTCACTTATTTGTTTACTTTTGGCAGCAATTTGATTTTTTCTCTTTATTAATTTTGATATTAAAATAAGGTCTTTATTTAATATCTTTTGAACTAATTGTAAGATGGATTTTGTCTTGATGCCAATTTTTGATAAAAATCTAATAATCCGGACTAAAACTCTAGACAGATACAATGACCAAATTTCAGTTTTATATATTAAAAAAAAAAAAAAAAAAAAAGTTTGCACGTTTATAGGTGATATTGGTAAAAATTGGTAACGATACCGAAATCACTGTCCGAAAAAAATATAATGACCTGTCGTACTAATAATGCAACTTGAAATGCATTTCGTACCATTTTCAACATAGCACTAATCACTAATACATGTACCAGAATACTTTTGTGTGGCTTTGTAAACGTAGTTAATACTGTTTAGTTCAGCCTACAGATGTTAAACTAGCTCTACTGATAAGAAATTTGTCCATAAATATAATGTATTTGAATAATTTTGTATACCCCTCTACTCGAACCATTGATCCGATCCCATTAAAATTTTCATGTAATATCCTCATATGATGCAAATTTGAAGCAAGAAGTATACTAGTATTTATTTTTGAGTTATGGTGATAATAGACCCACAAACACAGGCAAACCTTATTTTCGGTTTCAATTACAGAAAAAACTCAGTTTCAAAAATTTGACCCAGAACTATACTTTCTCTACCATCTATGGGGAGCATAAAGCAAAAAATACTAGTAATTTTCAAATAAAAAAAAAAAAAAAAAAAAAAGAAAAGAAAAAGAAACCCTATAATTTTTTTTTTTTTTTTTTATCTATACGTTTGGAAGTCTCCTGAGTCAATTTTTAATATTTTTACATGATGTACGCGTGAATGTGTGCATGAAAGTACGTGTGCGAATGAACAGAATAATGTCTAATCTTTGTTCGATCGAACTGAAATTTTTTTAAATACAATAGTGATTAAACGCCAATTAGATTAAGCTGAAAGTTGATAGGTATGCTGTAGGTCACCTACACACGATATGTATAGGTTGTATTTATAATTGTTTGACAAAGAAGCAATTCTTTCTTTTTTTTTCTTTTTCAGGGCCTGTGGACCTGAATTGTAAAAGTTGACAAGATCCTGTATATGTCACCGCCGTCACACGATTGGTATAGATTTTGATAAATGTAGGATTTATACAAAGACATAAAACAATTTCTTTATTATTATGGTCTATAGACTCGAATTATTTGATGTAGGCTAGTGTTTAAACACTTCATTGAGTTAAAATACAAATTAATAGGAATATTATAAGTTAATATCGCAAGAACTACACAGATTTACTTGAATATAGGATTTATAGCTTTGTTTACGATGTATAAAATAGAATTTTTTATGCACTGAAGTCTATTCGCTAAAACTATTTGAAATTTTAAGTTTTTTATAGAAACTAGGTTAACATTTGATATTGTGAGCTTACCTTTTATAGTTAGTTATCTTAGAGTACTGCTGACCCCAGGCTAATATGGCAGGATGCTCCACCCTGTGGCCCTTTTAAACCCATTTTAGCACCCTGCGGCCCTTTTTTAACCCCTTTTAGCACCCTATGACCCTTTTAAAAATATTTTGCTACCAAGCATAGCAGCCTCTTCTAACACTTTAAATGTTCAGAGGCCTTTAGATACTTTCCTTCCTGACTTTTCAACCTTCTAGCAATAATTTTACAGCATTCCTGGAAGAAAAAAGGCATATAGCCTACATATATATATATATACAGTGCGTGTCGAAATGATAGGTCCACCAGTAAAAACGAAAGTTATGTTGGTAAAAAAAGGTTTTATTGTGTACAAAGTACTATTTTATAAACTACATTACTTCATTCAATGTAAAATAATACATGAATAATATACATATAATAGGAATAATAAGGAAAACAAAAATTACATGAAAAAGCTGTTTCAAAAAGATAGGTCCACTGAACCAAGCATCAAATTAATGTTGAATTAATAAGAAATTTTTCTACCTTGTTTCAGAATAAGCTCATAAATCCTATTCGGCATGGTTTCTACAAGTTTTTGCAAACGCTTTTTCTCGATTTTTGACTATTCGGAGGAAATAGCCTTTTTCAAGTCTGCAGTACTGTTGTACTGCCTTCCGCCTGCATACACCGCTCTTGCGAGTATACCCCACATGTTTTCTACCGGATTCAGGTCGGGGTTGCAAGGTGGCCAATCGATAACATGTACACCATTATCCAGAAACCATTCGAAAGTGGACTTTGCAGTGTGCACAGGAGCATTGTCCTGTTGGAACATGAAGAATGGGCCCTCAATGTGCTCTGCTTGTGGAAGAAAATATTGTTCAAGCAGCTGTTGATAGCCTGCACCATTCAAACGATTGTCTACAAATGCTATATCAGTTTTTCCTGCACCTCCGAATCCGGCCCATACCATAACGGAACCACCACCAGCTTGCCTCTTCGAGAATATCTGTCTATCGTTACGCAGATCGTGCCAGTAGTACTGCCAGCTATCTGGACCATCCAAGTTGAATTTTCCTCATATTTCCAGATTTTAACTCCTTTACGATAGTCCTTCTTTGTCGGGGTGTCACTTTTGATGTGCGGCCAGATGATTTTTTACTGCCATAAGCATTTCTAAGTCGCAAATGATTGTTTACAACATTATGCGATCCGTTTAAAAGTTTACCTATTTCTCTATTCGATTTTCCACACGTTTTAAATGCATCAATTTTCCCCTGTTCAACCAGCGAAAGACTGCAACGACGACCCATTTCGTTTGATTACAACGTGGTGTTTAAATCTGTTTAAATACCTCCACAGCAGCCAGCATAATCCCGTAGTAAGACTAAGCAACGATATTTATGCAAATTTTTCGGAAATAAACGTGATTGGTGCAAAATTTCTGAAGGCGGACCTATCTTTTCGAAACGGTCTGAAAATGAAAATTTGCATAAAATAAAAAGGAATTATTAATTTTTTAGAAATTTCTTCATAAATAGTTATAACAATTACTGATTAATTATCTCTATCAAAAAAGTGATTCTTATTCTCAATTAAGAGTCGAAATTTTGAAAAATGCGGGTGGACCTATCATTTCGATACGCACTGTATATATACACGTAAAATTAGTAATTTATTTTTGTCACGTACAAAAATCACAACATAGAAGACCACAAATCATACAAATAATGCTCTTTTTGAAAATTCGTTGCCCTTTTATTGAATCCCCCCCCGCGGCCCTTTTATTCTAGAGTCAGCAATATAGAGGGACGCACAAAAAAATACGAATACATTACGATCTATTAAATGACATATGATTTTATCTTTTGTCACATTCTTCTTTATGTAAAATACTGGATTTGTAAAAATTTTCGAAGTCCAGTTTTCGACGGATTTACACGTTTTCAGATCTCTTGAAATGTATTTGACTATTTTTAGAAAATACCCCCCTCTCTCTCTCTCTCTCTCTGTGTGTGTGTGTGTGTATCACAAATTTTGAGGACGCTGTATCACATGAGCCAATGAATAAAAATTAACCAAACTTGGTATTTAATTGGTCCTTGCCCTAACAGTTGGGGATTAATCATTCAACAGGTGGCGCTGTCATCGTATTTTTAGTTTTTAACATGGCAGTATAGAATAAAATTTCACATAAATATACACACAATGAGAGTTATTTTTAATGTATGATTGTAAAATTAATATGAATTATTGACAATAGTAGTAGTAGTAAACTAGGGAAAAAGTGTGTGCATGTAGAGGATCCCGGAAAAAAGGGCACGGAAAAAAGGGCACCGGAAAAAAGTGCACTTTTTCAATTCGCAAATCGCAAAATAATAAATATAAAATAATGATATTTAAAAAATGGCTTTCAAATTACACATTTAGACATTTCAATTGATTTGGTACAACATTCATTTAGTATATACCTCGGGGAAGATGGGGGGGGGGGGTGGAGGGCAGGAGCAGATCGAAAGAAAACAATTGTTTTTACATAAACTGTTACCGATTTTAGTGAAACTTTGTATAATCACGTACAATTTGTGAAAAAATTACAGTAAGTGTCAGGCAAACTTGAGTGGGGTGGGGAGTTTTAAAGAGGTGGGTGCAGAGGAAAATAAAATTATCTTTTCTATCACCGTTTCACTAACTTTAATGATATATTACATAACTATCACTTACTTTTTATGAAGATCACAGTGAGTGTATTACATACGTGGGGGGGGGGGGGGGCAAGGGGGCAGATAGAAATAAAATATATTCTTCTTTAAATTACTCTATTATTGGTTAAAAAAATTTTTTGTACAATCACGTATAATTTATTACAAATTTACAGTGTCACACATACTTAGTGGTGGGAGGGGGGGTGTTAAACAAGGGGGGAGAGGAAAATAAAGTGATTCTTTATATCACCATTTTAGCGATTTTAATGATATATTCTATAACTACCACTTAATTTTCATGAAGATTACAATGAGTGTATTATATACCTGGGGGGGGGGGGGCAAGGGGGATCGATGGGAATAAAATATATTCTTCTTTAAACTATACTATTATCGATTTAAACAAAAACTTTGTATAATAGAGTACAATTCGTGAAAAAAAATCACAGTAAGGTTAGACATACTTGAGGGGGGGAAGTAAAGAGAGGGGGGACAGAGGAAAATAAAATATTTCTTTCTATCACCATTTTACCGATTTTAATGACATATTCTATAACTATCACTTACTTTTTATGAAGATCAAAATTAGGGTATTATAAATTTTGGGAGGGGGGACAAGGGGGACGCAGATAGTAAAAAATATTATTCTTTAAACTACCGTATTGTCTATTTAAAAAAAAAAAATTGTATCTACGCAATTTTCTGCTTATGAAAAATTACAGTGAGTGTACACATATCTGGACGATTTGCTAAGGGGGGGGGGGAGGCAGAGTGTAGAAAATGTTTGTTTTTATAGCACCATGCTATCTACATATATGAAACTTTGTACCACTATCACTTTCATTTTATTAAAATTATAGTGAAAGTTAATTAAAGTTGATAAGGGGGGGAGGGGGTTGGGGGAGGCAGATGGAAAATAAAATAATCTTTTTAAACAACACTTATTATCATTTGTTTTATTGTTTTATTTACACCTTGTGTAAGTATCAATTACTATTAATGAAAAATTATACTGAGATATGCAAAAATTCAATGTATGATTTAAATCTGTAAAAAAATTATTAAAAAATGAATTTTCTTTTTTTAATCTGTCTCTTTTGTCCTTCCCCCATGTAGATATAAAACACTTGCACTCTCGTTGATGTTTTAGCATCAGTTTTACGAGGAAAAATTAAAAAAGTGCCTTTTTTCCGCAATCCAAAAATGCAATACATTGTTAATATCAAACATGAATTAAAAATTAATATCAAATATTGGTAAAAGATTATTCTAAAACAGATTTTTTTGCTTTGATCTGTCTCCCCCTCCCCTCATAAAAACAAAAAATTTTTGCTATCGTCCATGTTTAACAAATATTTTACAAGTAACAATCAAGAAAAGTGCCCTTTTTTCCGGATTGCGAAAAAGAGCACTTTTCTTAATTTCTCCTTGTAAAACTCATGCTAAGCATCAACGAGAGCGTAAGTTTTTTATTTCTACGTGAGGGGGGGGGGGACAAAAGAGACAGATTAAAAGAAGAAATTTCATTTTTTAGGAACTTTTTTACAGATTTAAATCAAACATTTGATTTTTGAGTGCCTCCCTGTAATTTTTCATAATACTAACTGATATTTGCACAAAATGTAAATAAAACAATTAAACAAACGGTAATAAGTGTTTTTTAAAAAGATTATTTTATTTTTCATTTGCCCCCACTACCCCCCCTTCCCTTATCAACTATAGGTAACTTTCACTATAATTTTAATAAAAATGAAAGAGTTAGTCCATAAAAAGTTTAATATAAATAAGTAGGCATGGTGATATAAAAACAAAC
>OZ005655.1:143139940-143178104 GCA_963930645.1 Salticus scenicus | reverse complement strand
TTTCTTAACTTCTCCTTGTAAAACTCATGCTAAGCATCAACTAGAGCGTAAGTTTTTTATTTCTACATGAGGGGGGGGGGGGCAAAAGAGACAGATTAAAAGATGAAATATCATTTTTGAGCAACTTTTTACAGATTTAAATCATACATTAAATTTTTGAGTACCTCCTTGTAATTTTTCATTAATACTAACTGATATTTACACAAAATGTAAATAAAACAATAAAACAAACGGTAATTAGCGTTTTTTCAAAAGATTATTTTATTTTTCATTTGCCCCCACTACCCCCCCCCCCCTCCTTATCAACTATAGGTAACTTTCACTATAATTTTAATAAAATGAAAATGATAGTCGTACAAAGTTTAATATAAATAAGTAGCATTGTGATATAAAAACAAACATTTTCTTCACTCTGCGCCCCCCCCCCCCCCCTAGTAATTCGTCCAGATATGTGTAAACTCACTGTAATTCTTCATAAGCAGAAAGTTGTATATATACAAAGTTTTTATTTTTAATCGATTATACGGTAGTTTAAAGAATAATATTTTTTACTTTCATCTGCGCCCCTCCCCCCCCCCCTGAGATGTGTAATACACTCATTGTGATCTTCATAAAAAGTAAGTGATAGTTATAGAATATATCATTAAATCGATAAAATGGTGATAAAAAAAATCATTTTACTTTTCTCTCACACCCCCCCCCCCTACCCCTGAAGTATGTCTGACTCTTAGTATGATTTTTTCACAAATTGTATGTTATTATACGAAGTTTTTGTTTAAATCTACAATAGGGTAGTTTAAAGAAGAATATATTTTATTTCCATCTAACCCTCTTGCCCCCCCCCATGTATATAATGCACTCATTGTAATCTTCATAAAAATTAAGTGGTAGTTATAGAATATATTAATAAATTCGCTAAAATGGTGATATAAAAATGCATTTTATTTTCCTCTGCCCCCCCTCCCTCCTAACCTTCCCCTCCAAGTATGTTTGACACTTATTGTAATGTTTTCATACATTATACGTGATTATACAAAAATTTTTTAATCGATAATAGGATAGTTTAAAGAAGAATATATTTTATTTTCATCTGCTCCCCCCTTTCCCCCCCCCCCCTGGTATATAATACACTCACTGTTATCTTCATAAAAATTAAGTGATAGTTATAAAATGTATCATAAATGGTGATATAAAAAATCATTTTGTTTTCCTCTGCCCCTCCCCCTCTTTAACCCCTCCCCCACCCCCAAAGTATGTCAGACACTTACTGTAATTTTTTCACAAATTATACGTGATTATACGGTTTTTTGAATCGATAAAAGCGTAGTTTAAAGAAGAATGACATCTATTTCCATATCCCCCCTTGCTCCCCCCCCCAGTATATAATGCACTCATTATGATCTTCATAAAAAGTAAGTGATAATATATCATTAAATGGGTAAAACGGTGATACAAAAGATAATTTTATTTCCCTCTGTCCCCCTATTTAACCCCCCCCCCCAAGTTTGCCTGACACTTACTGTCATTTTTTTCACAAATTGTACGTTATTATACAAATCGGCAAGAGTTTTTGTAAAAACAACTATTTTCTTTCGATCTGCTCCTGCCCTCTCCCCCCTCTTCCCCGAGATATATACTAAATGAATGTTGTACCAAATCAATTGAAATTTCTAAAAATGTAGTTTGAAAGTCATTTTTTGAATTCATTATTTGATATTTTTTATTTTGCGATTTGCGAATTGGAAAAGTGCCCTTTTTTCCGGTGCCCTTTTTTCCGGGTGCCCTTTTTTCCGGTGCCCTTTTTTCCGTGCCCCTTTTTCCCGGGATCCATAAGAATAGAAGAAAATTATGTAATTTTTTGCCTAATAATATGCAAAAGTTTATTTTAGAACAAAACTTAAGACCAGGGATGTATTTAAAAAAGGATTACTTTTTTAAATCTAAATAATCTGCTATTTTTAAAAACCTTTGAAATTAATTTTCAGGGATGAGATTAGCCAGAAGGGAAAATAGCTAAATCATTATGCAAAGACAAGACGATGAGTTGAAATACTAAAATTCTGATGAGGAAAAAAAAAACATTATAAAAGATTAATAAATATACTGTTACAACGAAATAAATCCGTTTTTCTGCATTAAATGTACAATTGCGATAAATGTAAATTTACAAAGTTGGAAAGAAAGGGCACCTCATTCACTTCCATTCGGGTCGAACCAAATTTTGTGAAAAACGATAATTTAGGGTTCTTGCAGTTTAGAAGCTCTATATTCAATATGATCTGAGTTCAGGAATTTTCCACAGGATTCTAGCACAGACTTAAGTGAACCATCGCCACTGATATAGAAAACGGCAGATTTCCCGCGAAGTTCAGTTGTATTCAGAGAGCAGTTCTGGGTAATTGTTTTCTAGAAACTATGTTCCGAACAACTGACCTTTATTCGTCAAGCATCGAAATTCTTGCTCTGGAGATTATTTGATGCTGCTTGCTGCACTCTAGCAAAATAAGTAACTGTTCCATTGAACTATTTTAATATTGGAAGAATAGTGATTTTTTTACTTTTATGATACACTGTTGAAAAAAAAAAAAAAAAAAACTAGTATGTTGTGGCCACCACAAGACTTTCTTCTATATTTTCCTATACAAATTCACTCAGTAACAATAATTAAAAAAAAAAAAAAAAAAAAGCGATGTTCTTTTTATTTTGCTAAAAGTAAAAAAAAAAAAATCGATAACTTTGTTTTAAATTAGCACAGATTTATAGTTCAACCATTCGTTTTAAAGGTATTGACGAGACCTTTCGAAAGATATCCATCTTGAAACTTTACCCCCTAGGGGGGCAACCGATGCCCTCACATGCACAATTTTTTTCCCCTAGTTAACTACTACTATTATCAACGAGACCTTTCAAAAGATACCCATCTTGAAAATTTACTTCCCCGGGGGAGTACTTCCCCCCAGGGGGGGGGAGGCAACCGATGCCCCCACATGCACAATTTTTTTTCCTAGTTAACTACTACTATTATCAATAATTCATATTAATTTTACAATCACAAGTTTAAAATAACTCTCATTATGCACATTTATACGAAATTTCGTCCTATACTGCCATGTTAAAAGTTTACATAAAATACGATCACAGCGCCACCTGTTGAGCGATTGATCCCCAAATGTAATCAGCACCAGTTTATGTCAAGGAAAAACTAAATGCCAAGTTTGGTTAAATTTCGTTAAAAAAAAAAAAGTAATAATAATAATACGATTTTTTTTCTAAGTTTTCTTTCGTTAAAAGTAATAAAAAACCGATAACTTTGTTTTAAATTATCACGGATTTATAGTTCAACCGTTCCTTTTAAAGGTATTGACGAGACCTTTCGAAAGATATCCTTCTTGAAACTTTACCCCCCAAGGGGGGGGGGGGAACTGATGCCCCCACATGCACAAAATATTTTTCCTAGTTAACTATTACTATTATCAACGAGATCTTTCGAAAGATACCCATCTTGAAAATTTACTCTCCCGGGGGGTACCGATGCCCCCATATGCACAAAATTTTTTTCCTAGTTAACTACTACTATTATCAATAATTCATATTATTTTTACAATCACAAGTTTAAAATAACTCTCATTATGCACATCTATACGAAATTTTGTCCTATACTGCCATGTTAAAAGTTTGCATAAAATGCGATCACAGCGCCACCTGTTGAGCGATTGATCCCCAAATCTAATCAGCACCAGTTTATGTCAGGGTGCAACATACCAAGTTTGGTTAAATTTCATTCATTGGTTCGCAAGATACAGCGTCCACAAAAAAGTGATACAGACAGGCAGACATTTTCTAAAAACTATCAATTCGTGTTCTAGACATCCCAAAACGTGTAAATCCATCAAGAAACGGAGGTTGAAAATTTTCACGAATCCAATACTTTCTCTATATTACATATAGAAGAAAGTAAAAAAAAAAAAAATAATAATAATAATAATAAATGGAAATTTACAGGGTGACAAGAAATAACTTGGACACACATGATACATTATAACTTTAATGCTAATGAAAATATTACGACCAAACTTCAATAAATATGAATGCATTATTTTGTCTATTATATTTACAAATTTTCTAAGTGGCTATCTTTAGCCTTAAACCAGAGCTTTAAACGTGTCACAAAATTTTCGGCTATGGGCCACAACTCACTCACTGATATTTTATCTCATTCCTTGCATAATTATTACTTTAGGGATGCCCAAGTTTTATGAGGTTTAGCACACACCCTTGTCTCCAAGATGGACCAAACAGAATAATCCATTGGGTTCAAATCTGGGGAATACGGTGGCCATTCTTGCGCTCCAATGAAGGCAGGAAAATTTTTCTTGCACCAATCTTGAGTGCCTTTAGCTTTGTGTGCAGGTGCGGAATCCTGTCGGAAGGTCCATCTTTTGTTTCCAAAGAACTTTTGCGACCAAGGTAAGACAACATCTTCCAAAATGAGTTTGCGATAGTGGTAGTTACAGATATTTAGTTTGAAACTTCGTCCAAGTTATTTCTTGTCACCCTGTATGTTTTATGAGTCATCTATTGAAGCAATTCCATTTATTGCTTCAATTAAGTGTTCCAATTAAAATTTGTCTGTTAAGTTCTAAAACTGTTTCTGTGGTTTGTCCATTGATCACACAGCAGGTATGGAGAGGTATGAGGAAGTCGCACAAGATATATCCTCACACACTTCAAAAAGGCCAAAAAAAAAAAAAAAAGGGCTGAAAAGATTATAAAGCTAAAAAGCTAAATGTATAATAAGCAGAATTAAGTTACAATGCCTGAAAAATCTCGTCTCTGAGTTCTATAAACGATTTTATTTGGCATAGATTTTTATGTGAGGAGCCATCGTTTGAATGTGAAATCATTCCTCAAACGTATAAGGTCCTTATAACATTAAAAGGAATATTCCAAATTAATTAGAAAACTTCAATTCACATCACCTCCTTAAAAATTCCCAATCTTAGTCAAAATACAGTGGCAACATATGTCCTTCAAAATACTGCACATAAGCATTATGTAATACTTGTTTTTTAGGCTCGACATCAATGAGACTCTGATTAATTAATCCCTTCCTTCATTCCCATGTTGCTTTATTGGACTTTTGTTGCTTTGTATTGTAAAAATATTTTATTCAAAAATAAAGAAATAATATTTCACTAACGTGGTCCAGTTACGATTACATTTTGTTGAAGCGATACGATAATGGCATATTTAATAAAATACGTGAGAATAAAAAAATAATATTTATCGGTAATATTTAAGCACGCGGACTTAGTTCAATGATTTAATCAGAAAAATGACGACATTTGCCTGACGAGATCTTTTTATCGGAAAATGTATTTTAAAAGTTATATTTTTACAATATTTGCCTGCGTCGTTTTAAATCTAGCAATACTTTAAGTTTAAATATATAAACAAAATATAACTTATTGTCAAACATTGACTAACAAATACAATAACAAAAAGTATAATCAAAGTAGGTACCAGTTTTCTTTAACAAAGAATTATGTCAAAATAAATAAATAAATAAATAAAGCATCGCCAACATACAATAAAAATCGCCACGGAGCTCTATGCTAAAAAAAGTCACCATGGCGGCCTTATACTAAAACCGTATTGCCTGCACAAGTAAGAAAATTGGGTCATCAAACATGAATTTTATTTTGAAACCTTCCTTTGAATGGTTTTGTTTTCACTATCGCACAAAATTAATTTAGCTCCAGTAATAATTTGACTTCTGGTGAATTACAATTCAAATTGGGAGGGAAAATTTGTATCCGATTTATGAGTTTCAAGTTTTAAATGTAAATAAGAAGGAAGTAAATAAATAAAGTGTGGAAATTTCGCACGGGTTTGCTAGTTTTAAATATTTCTTTTAGAGATTCAAAAGATGTCGCCTTTCAGTTTACTGAACAGTTATTTGAAAAAATGACTTTAAATATTTCTTTTAGAGATTGAAAAAAAGTTTTACATAATAAAATAAAATATTAAAATTTATTAAAAAAAAAAAAAAAAAAATGCGCATTCAGGTAAAAAGCGACGTGTTTAAAGAATAATATTGAAAAACAGAATTCGAAAGAATTCATTTCTTGGGGGAAAAAAAAAAAAAAAAAAAAAAAAAAAAATCCTTATAATGCGAAGCAACAGAAACACCTCAGGATTACATGGGAAAGGGAATAAATCCAGCTGATGTGTAGCCTTAAGCTCATAGCTGACAGGAATATAAGCGTGCAAACCAACCACCTAAACCCGATTTTCAGATTCAAAAGATCTCAAAACGTATAATTACAGCAAAAACTCAGTTTCAAAGACTTTACCCCAGAACTATACTTTCTCTAATATGTATGGGGAGGATAAAGCAAAAAATACAGTAATTTTCATAAAAAATAACACAATAATATTTTTTATCCATAAGTTTTGAGGTCTCCTGAGTAAATTTTTGAAATTTTTCATGATGTACGTATGTAGTGAGTGAATATAATAATGTCTAAAGACTTTGTTCGATCGAACTGAAATTATTTAAAGTGTAATAGTGATCAAACGCCTGATTCGATTGAGCTGAAATTTAATAGGTATGCTGTAGGTCACCGACTCACGATATGTATACGTTGGATTTATAATTGTATGACAAAGAAACAATTATTTCTTTGGCTTTTTTTCCCCATTATGTCCAGCAGACTCGAACTGTTTGAAATGTGAGAGCATCTAAACGCCTTATCCAATCGAGTTTAAAGTTGACAAGTACCCGTATATGTTACTGTCGCACGATTGGTATAGATTTTGATAAATGTAGAATTTATAAAAGGACATAAAAAAATTTCTTTATTATTACGGTCTATAGGCTCAAACTATTTGATGTAGGTAGTGTTTAAACTCTTCATTGAATTAAAATATAAATTGATAGGAATATTATAAGTTAATATCGCAAGAACCTCACAGATTTACTTGAATGTAGGATTTATAGCTTTGTTTACGAGGTATAAAATAGAATTTTTATGCATTGCACTCTATTCGCTAAAACTATTTGAAATTTTAAGTTTTTTAAAGAAACTAGATTAACATTTGATATTGCGAGCTACTATTTGCAGTTAGTTATCATACAGTAGTGCTGACAGTTGGCTAATTTGACAGAGTGCTCTCTCCTGTGGCCCTTTTAAACTCATTTTAGCACCCTGTGGCACTTTTTCAATCAATTTTAGCACTCTGTAACCCTTTCCCCTTCACATTTTGGTGCCAAGGAGCCTTTCTAAAATTTTAAATATTCAGATGCCTTTAGATACTTTCCTTCCTGACTTTTCAACCTTCTCGCAATAAATAATTATACAGCATTCCTGGAAGAAAAAATGCATATAGCCTATATTAGAGCCCTCGATTTACAGAGTAGCGACACGCTTTTCTCTTTGCCGCTCCCCCTCGGATTGGTCAAGAAGGGTAAGTGACGTCACGGCCGCCATTTTGTGGATGAAACTGATTCTTAGCCATTGAATGTGTATTGAAGAGATCGCTATCATCTTTCGATAATTACTGTTTAAAAGAAAAAGATGCCTACTTGTTGTGCAGTATTCTGCACTAACAGTAATATAACTGGTTTCCGTTTATTTCGATTACCTTCTGAAAAGCGTAATTCAGAGAGAAGAAAAATTTGGTTCCCGATTGCAAAGAGTTCCAAAGAAATCTAAGAATTGTTATTTTAACTCAGTTTCTTTATGGTGGTGTGAAGGGAAGTTATGGCTTTGATGAAAATTCTGAAAAAGATATAATGTACATATTTTCTGAATTTAAATCTGAGAAGGAAAATAAAAAATATATAGAAGAAGAAAATACTTTGGAAAGAAAACTTTCCTTCGATATAAGTTTCGAAAACACAAACATAGAAATTTTTTCCGATACTTTACAAATAAATGATATTCCAGAAAATATGTTTGAAAAAAATCTATGTTTCGACATCAGTTTAGATAGAAATTATGTGCAAATAATACCTGGTGGCTTATCAAATCGTCGAGAATTGAAAATAAACAAAACCCAAAATGATGCTTTATATAACCTTGCTGGTTGTATCATTTATAAAATTGTAAAAAAAAACACAAAATTTGTTCTTCATGTATAAACTATATGACTACTAATCAACTAGATGAAGAAAATGAATCAGCAATGCTAATACATTTGAAAAGTTTCAAAAATAAATCAAAATCTATATTTAAATTCTTTCTCGACCTTGAAATTATTTTTCAAGATAAAAAAGAGAATTTATTATCCTCTAAACGAAACATGATATTGACATCTCTATGTAAATATGTACAATATTTTTTTTTTTTTTTTCTTACTTGTTGTTCCATTTTTGACTTAATTACTTTTAATTTTTTTAAACATCGTATATATATTTTCATTAAATGGAACAACAATTATCATCAACCAAATCATTCCAAAAACTGCTCTAGCAAAAGCTTGGGAATGAGAATTGCAGCTTCAGATATTTTTTTACATAAATTTATTTTCCCTTTTTTAGTATGACAGGATTATTGCTTTCAATATGACATTTCGCTTCGTCATCATTTGCCATGTTTCACTTTGAATATATAAGGATGTTTTCCCATTTGGCAACAATTTAAAAAATATATTAAATTTAAATTGATATAAAACCTGCAATAGAAATTTTTATAGTAATCGTTGCTATAAAACGCAACTCTTTTTTTTTTTTTTTTTCCCCTAAAAAGTCAGTTATTTAATATTTTTTTATTTACTTATTTTTACACTTCTTGTATATCTAGACCAGTTGATTTTTTCTTTTTTTCTTTTCTTATATATATATATATATAGATTTCTTTGTCAGTTAAACAAATTGAAATTATTCTTTTCAGACTTACCTTATTTTAATTATATATATATATATATATATATATATATATATATATATATATATATACTATATATATATTATAAAATTAAGAAATAAATTCAGTAATCGTTGATAAAGAACGCAACACAGATACCTCGTGACTTTATGTGGAAGTATAAAAAAAAAAAAAAAAATCCTGTCGCACTAAATTAAATTTTTTGTTCTGAATTTTTTTATCTATTACTCATAAAACAAAAACATGCTTCTGTTTATTTATTATTATTATTATTTATTTATTTGAAACAAATATCCAAAAAGCATCGCATTGTAAATATGCAACTAAATTTATGTTCTATATTAATGAAGAAAGACATCACATGCTTATCATATTTTAATCAAGTTTTATTTATAAATTTAAATACTTTGTTTCTCATTATTATTATTATGTATGTAGTACAAACTGATATTTTTTTATAATATTAGTTTTGCGTTTTACCCTTTCTCTATAATTCATGACTATACTGAATGAAAACGCTATTTTCTATGTATAAACAAATAATATTATTGCAATAACTGTAAAAATGTAATATTAATATTCTGTTATAGTGTTAATGCTATACAAGCACTTAAAAAAATATTGTTTATATATATATATATATAATAAACCAGTCTATTTGTGCTTGAAAGAGTTTATTTATTTATTTTTTTTAATGAAGTCGATCTTTTAATTTCAGTAGCTTAATCGAATAAATATTTTTATCTTTTAAAGCAAGTTGTGCAAATCTCACCAGCGATAAAATAGAAATAATAATAATAATATATATATAGTATACATGTAATTTTTCAATTAAATCATTTATGGATTTTATTTTTTATACTTTAAAAAATTGAAGGGTACTTAAAAATAACATATATTTAAATGTATACGATCTGCAAAAGTCCTTCTTGCTTTCAACCGTTTAATCTCTTTCTCTTTCCTATTAAAACACGAAGAGAGTGGAGGTAGCTTATCCACAAAATGGCGTCCGTTTCTCCCGTGTCGCTACTCTGTAAATCGAGGGCTCTAGCCTATATATATGCGCGTAAAATTAGTAATTTACTTTTGTCACGTACAAAAACCCCAACATAGAAGACCACAAATTATGGAAATAATACCCTTTTTATTGAATTCCCCCCGGCGGCCTTTTTATTCTAGAGTCAGCACTATAAAACGACGCAAAAAAAAAAAAAAAAAAAAAAGGATACATTACGATCTATTAAATGACATACAATTTGAAAGAAATGCTTAAACACATAATATGATTTTATCTTTTGTTACATTCTTCGTTTTATAAAATACCGGATTCGTGAAAATTTCCGAAGTACAGTTTTCGATGGATTTACACGTTTTCAGATCTCTTGAACACGATGTGACTATTTTTAGAAAATACCTCTGTGTGTGTGTATGTGTGTATCACAATTATAAAGGACGCTGTATCGCACGAACCAATGAACAAAAATTAACCAAACTTGGTATTTAATTGAACCTTGCCGTAAACTGATGTTGATTGCAGTTGAGGATTAATCGTTCAACAGGTAGCGCTGTCATCGCATTTTTTTCATTTTTAACATGGCAGTACAGGATAAAATTTCGTATAAATATATACATAATGAGAGTTATTTTTAACGTATGATTGTAAAATTAATATCAATTATTGACAATATTAGTAGTAAATTAGGGGAAAATTGTGTGCATGTAGAAGTATCGCTCTCCATGCAGAGAGTCGTAAATTTTCTATATGGGTATCTTTCTGAAAGAACTCGTCAATACCTTTTAAACGAATGATTGATCTGTAGTAATTTAAAAGAAAGTTATCGACTTTTTTCCCCTATTTTTAACGAAAAGAAAAAAAAAATCTCAAGACGTCTAATGTGGGCACAAAATTGACTTTCTTCCGGCATTTAGTGTTATACTTCTCTGACATAAAAAACCATCTGCATTCATCATGCGAAATAATGTTAATAAATAATAATTTAATAAATAATTTGTACTAACTAGTGGATCTGCAGATCAGGAGCCTCAACGTCCTATTTGCATCAGACATTATTCAATAGTATTTATTGAAATTTTTATTTTTCCGACTGACTGACAATAATGCCTGGACCGGGAGTCGAACACCTGGTCCAGGTGTATTATTCAATAGGTCATTTTTATTTATTCCTTATTATATAATACTATATATTGATTCAATCGACTTGTTACCATAATCAGATACATTCCTGAGGGGGGCAGCAGCCCCCTCAAACGCCCGCTGTATCTCTCTTTGTATACCTATTTGTGTATCATATAAAGTGTTACGGAATTGTAAATAATTGCATTTATTTTTGTATAAATTCTTTCAAAGAGGTTTAGTAAGTTGGTAAAATGCTAATTTTGTGCATTTCTAGTCGTTTTAGCGTTAAAATAGCCTAATTTTCCCTTAAAAACGCATTAAAAAGCTCCAAAAAGGGAAGAAATAGATTTGGCGCCAAATTTGGCGTCTGTTTCCCTCCTTGGCGATTTTTTTTGGCGACCTTGGTGGGAAAATCCTTATTAGGGATATACCAAATATGGAAGCTCTAATCTCATTGGCTGATGAGATAAGAGAATTTTCCAGAACAGTCTGTGTTCGATAGAAAAGTATAAAAGGAGCAAGGACTACGCTGAGCTACTACTATCTGAGCAAGGACTCCTATCAAGCTGAGCAAGGACTACTATCTGAGCTGACCGCCAAGGCGGTCAGTCTCAGATCTGTGTCAGTCATTTTAATGACCGCTATCGCGGTACATAGAAATTCCTCCCAAAGGCCGTAATGACAAAAAAAACTTTGGCGTGTCCCTGTACACGAACTGCAAATGGAATGCACACCTAAAACTATACAGCTAATTTCGTGGGGATCATGAACATGTGTACAAAATTTCAAGTCAATAGCGTGATTTTTGCGGCCGCTGTCGCACGACAGACAGACGGACGGACAGACGGAACCCAAAATCCTTTTGAGGCTCAACAGAGGGCCTCCACTGACGTTTCGGCAAAAATTGGAAGTCAATAGCTTGATTTTTGCGGTGGCTATCGCGGTACATACAGATTCTTCCCAGGCCGTAATGATAGAAATTTTTTGGCGTGTCCCTGTATACGAACTACAAATGGAATACACACCTAAAACTATACAGCTGATTCCGTTAGGCTAATGAACATGTGTACCAAATTGCAAGTCAATAACCTGATTTTTGTGGCCGCTATCGCAGTACATACAAATTCCTCCCATAGGCCGTAATGATAAGAAAAACTTTGGCGCGTCCCTGTACACGAATTACAAATGGAATACACACCCAAAACCATGCAGCTGATTTCGTGGGGCACATGAACATGTGTACCAAATTGCAAGTCAATAGCGCTATTTTTGCGGCCGCTATCGCGCGACAGACAGACAGACACACAGACACAGCCCAAAACCGTTTTGAGTCTCAACAGAGGGCCTCCACTGACGTTTCGGCAACTAATGAACATTTGTACCAAATTGCAAGTTAATAGCGGGATTTTTGTGGCCGCTATCTCGGTACATATAAATTCCTCCCATAGGCCGTAATGATAAGAAAAACTTTGGCGTGTCCCTGTATACGAATTACAAATGGAATACACACCTAAAACTATACTGCTGATTTCGTGGGGCACATGAACATGTGTAGCAAATTGCAAGTCAATAGCGTGATTTTTGTGGCCGCTATCGCGATACATACAAATTCCTCCCATAGGCCGTAATGAAAAGAAAAACTTTGGCGTGTCCCTGTATACGAACTACAAATGGAATACATACCAAAAACTATACAGCTGATTTCGTGGGGCACATGAACATGTGTACCAAATTGCAAGTCAATAGCGTGATTTTTGTGGCCGCTATCGCGATACATACAAATTCCTCCCATAGGCCGTAATGAAAAGAAAAACTTTGGCGTGTCCCTGTATACGAACTACAAATGGAATACATACCAAAAACTATACAGCTGATTTCGTGGGGCTCATGAACATGTGTACCAAATTTCAAGTCAATATCGCTATTTTTGTGGCCGCTATCGCGCGACAGACAGACACACAGACACAGCCCAAAACCGTTTTGAGTCTCAACAGAGGGCCTCCACTGACGTTTCGGCGACAAGGAAGGAATGAATTAGTAAAATTCCGATTGAAATTAAACAAGCTTAAATAAAAGAGCATGGTCGAAAGCATAGATGGAGTGCAAAATTTGCACAACAACTTCCAATAGATCGAAATATAACCTAAATAGTTTTAGCTATTTCTATAAAAACCGTCAAAACATAAATCGTAGCAAGATGGCGCGTTTTTCTCGTGGTAAGAGGTGCTAAGATTGAGTCCGGGAGAAGGCTTTTTTTTTTTTTTTTTTTTTTTTACGTTTTAATTTAAATTTATTATTTTAAGATAAAATATTTATATTAAAATGGTGTTTTTTTCAGTGCGGACAATTTAACAATTTCTTAATTTTTAACTATTTTTTTTAATTAAATGAAATGAATAATTTAAGCAGAAATACTTTTATTTCATTTAGATAAAATTTCGTTAATGATTTGTGCTTGTGTTTTATGTAAATTTCTAATTAATATTTCACTAATAGCAAGTGTTGATCGTCTGCTCTTAATTGTGTTATTATTCATGCAATTTTTTGCACAAAAAATTCTGAATGAACAACAGCTGTTGCTGTTTAACTACTATTCGACGTCGCATTTAACTTTAATTTCAATTATTTTATTAAAGAATTGTCAAATTCGGTGGTGTCAGAGGAACTGATATTAAAATTCAACACAACGACAAACTTCCTCAAAATGATTTTATTGATTTATAATTAGTTTTCATCTCAAAATTTTCAAAATCTGGGTAAATATGAATTTTACAAATCTAGCAATCTCGACGAAAAGCCAAATATTTAACAAAATGTTCGGGGTGAACAATATTTGACGGTCAAAAAGATTGTAATACAACTGTGATCAATCTTCTTTTTTTTCTTATTCTTTAATCAATTTTCTACTTTTAATTATAGTCATTATAAATTAGAAACTGTATTTAAAACTTTAAACATGATTTTCTTTTTTACTTTCCGAGCATACACGTGTAAGGAAGTATTGTAATCATGTCAAAAATCCGAACTTGCAATTTCAGTGTTTCCAGGCGCTATTCCAGTTTAATTTTGCTATTTTTACGGTGATGTATGCATGTATGCGTGTATGCATGTGAGTGAACAAGATAGCGTCTAAACGCTTCGTTCGAAAAAGCGTCTAAACGCTTTATTCAGTTGAGCTGAAAATTTACACGCATATGATAGATCACCGGTGCATGAACTGCGTAAATTTTAGTGAATCTAGCACTTATAGTTTTTTAATTGAGCTGAAAATTTATTAACGTCACCATTAGATCACCAGTGGACGAACTGCATCGATTTTGGTGAATCTAGCACTTAGAATGTTACACAACGAACAATTCTTTATCATTATGCCCTATGTGCTTAAATTCTTTAAATTGCGATAGCGTCTAAACGTCTTATCTGATTCAGCTAAAATGTTATATACATACATTATATACACTGTCGCACGAACTGTATGAATTTTGGAGAATCTAACATTTATTGTAGTTGCCCAATATATCTAGATTTCAACCTATGTAATAAAAAATTTCGATTTTTCGCCGCGCATACACAGAAAAAAAATATATATATTATTATTATTATAAATACCCGTATTTCAGCGAATATTACACAAGTGAATTTTATGTTTCAGAATATTGTTTTTCTAATGTTTTGTCAATTTTTCTGCAAGTTTTGTAATTTTCTTCTTCTTCTTCTTTTCTTTTTTTAAATCCATTTTAGTTATAAGCAAAAAACTTGTCAAAAAATTTGACAAATTTTGAAAATGTTATATCTGTGGTCCCAAATTAATAATTGTGGTAACAAAACAAAACATACAAATATTGTGCATAGTAATTGTAACAATGAGAGAAATTTATAAGTCATTTGCAGCTTTTTTATAATACAGGATGATCGAAAGTCTGAGATTTTCATCAATTTATAATTGGCCTCCAATTTGCACTCGTAACTAAATCGACAGTGGAAAATGTGAGTTTATAAAGGTTCTTTGTATGTTTAAAGTTCAAGACCATTTCGCCTAGTATTTTTTTTTTAGAAAATCGAAAAAATGTTTAAAAAATAAAATAATAATAATTTGATTATCTACAATATTTAAAGTTTGCTTTATAAATATAAATTGTTTAAAACATTAAAAATAATCTGGTGGGATACTCACACGACTTTCTCTTACCCTGAAATTCAATACCTAAGGAGACATTAGACATTAAGTGATAAGATAACGAATACTGTTATATAGACCTTCGTTAATTCCAAATTATTCAGACAAACTTACACCCGCACCATCCATTGAAACTTATCAATTTCGGTAAAACTTTTCAAGTAACAGCCTTATATTAACTTAAAAATACAACATTTAAATTGATCGAAATTATTTGTTTTCAAGTTATTCTTATGAAAGACATAAACAAAGATTAAACGGTAATAACATGACTTATTCAGGGAACCTCAATATTCAGGGACAATATTCAAAGAACCCCAAAACGTGTAAATATACAAAACACAAATGGTAACTGTTTAGTATATTTATTGCATGGATATCAGAAATTTTAATTTCTGAGCAGTTTTCCTGAAAATGGTAAAATATTATAGTAAAGCAATTCCACTAATTAGGTTCAATAAAAAAGAATGTTTTCGCTGAAATATTGGCAGTCCTGTACAAATTCAAAAAATTATGTACACACCACATTGTGCACTTAAATATAATACAATATAAAAAGCATATAGTCCAGCCTGAAATGCACTTTCATGAATTTCCAAATATAATCCTATTGTATTCTAGCTCTTTTGTGTAGCCCTGTAAAAGAACGGTGAAAATTTTTCATACCATATTCTACATGAAACATGATTTTATGCCAATAAAAAATATATATTCCTTAGTTTAGGGCAGCCTATAGATGTTAAACTCAATTTACTTGCTATTTCCCCCATAGACGTAATGTATTTGAATTCTCTTGGATGACCCTATACACGAACCATTTGCTTGCTCTCAACGAAAAGTTTAGTGTAACATCTCTATATGATACAGATTTAGAATACTAAATTTGGACTTCCTGCTGCGAGTTGTTCTTGAGATATGCTGATAACATACACACAGACACGCACAAATACACACATAGACCAACCGCTAAAAACCTGTTTTTCAGATTTAGGGAACCTCAAAACGTGTAAATATAACAAAAACTTAGTTTCGAAAATTTGACCCAAAAACAATACTTTCTCTACTATATATATGGGTAAAAGAAAGCAAACAATAATCGATAAATATTTAGTATTGTGAGCTTATCATTTATAGTTCTTTTACAGGGACGTTGTATAAAAGAATCTGGAGACTTTTTTTTTTTGTAATAAATTATTAAATATATTGAATGTTTCTTTTCCTTTTTCCTGAACAGATAATTTGCTGATTTTTCGCAAATTTCTGAGCAGAATTACCACTGATGTAAGGTAGAGAAAGTAATGTTTGTGCCATACCAGATTGTCTTATGCCGTAGGTGAAACATTTCGCTATTTTCTGATGCTAAAACATTTTTTTTTTTTTTTTTTCCTTTCAGTTATGAATGAATTTTTCAAATCCTTTTGTTTTGTTTTCCAAGATTCTTATTTTCTACTTATGTATAAAAATAATAGTATACAATATAACTAAATGTAAATTATAAAGAAATGATGTAAAATATTTTGTATTATGTCCTCAAAAATCGCCTTACAAAACAGGCATAGGAAAAATAATTAATATCAAAGAACTATCAGAATGTGTAAAGAAAAATATTTTTGAAGAATAATTTCTCCTTCAAAACAACATGCGTTTTCGGTGTCCGGATATTAATGACTTTGTTTTTTTAACCCTATATGTCTCTACCGGATTTCCAATCTTTTTTTAACGATCAGAAAACAATCAATTTTGTACTTAAGAAGAACAAGATTAATGTAGTCCACATGTTGCCAGCTGATGTCTTTCTTAGAGGATCGCTGTGGTCACTTAGCATTCGCCTATTATACCGGCATTTCATGGATAATACTCAAAAGAAAATGCAGGTGCACCCTTTTTGGAACCACATAGGGGTTTTTCAAAGACAAATTGCCTTTCGTTAATTTGTCTTTAAAACGAGTCCTAACTCGTTCAGTTGTAATGTTAATTATAAACGATTGCAATACTGTTATCTGACAGGTTAAAATTAATTAGGTGTTACCTCACACGGAGCAACAAGATTTTCCCATATGTGCCACAATTCGGAGAAAACTACAGTATTCAAGAACTGTTAATCAAACCTGGAGGTTTTTTTTTTTTTTTTTTTTTTTTTTCAGGGAAAACTTGGTATTTCAATAAAAGGACTGCTAAGTAGTTTTAGTAATCAGCATATTTTTTTAAGTAAGCATATCTCAATAAATGAATACAGATTTAGCAATGTAAACGTCAAATGTATTTGCATATTCAGAAAATTCTAACTACTATTTTTAAACTAAAAACTAAAAAATGCTTTTATCCAGAGATACCTTTTTCCCGTTAAATAATGTTACGAACTTTTCGAGGGGAAATATCATTGTCAATATAAAAACCATCTTGTAAAATAAAAACATTTAAAAACTCACATTTTTCAGAATAGATTTAGTCCAGAGTGCAATTAGGGGACTAACCACAAAATGAAGAAGAGCAAAAATACTTTGGATCACTCTGTATTATAAAAAGTTGCAAATGACTTGTAACTTTAAACATTTTTCACATACTGTGTACAATATTTATATGTTCTGTTGAAAAAATTGTGCAGTTATTTAGGCAGATATAATTTTTTTAAAAATTATTAATTTTTTTAGGAAGTGTTTTTCTTATAACCCCAGTAACAGAAACAGTGAAGCATAAGCAGAAAGCGCTGAAGATTGTGAAGATTGTTTTGCACTCTGCATAGATTAATTTAATAGCTTAAAAAGAAATGCCGGGCCTAAAAATACTAATAGAATTTGCACTATGCCTCTTGATTACTGTGCTTGTTATATATTTTAATTTATTGTTTTTGTAGATGCAAATTTTACAGATTTATTAAATTGATAATATTTCTTGTGATACGGACTTGGTCTGGCATTCCTAAATCACAGATAAATTTGGTTTTGTTGCAGATAGACATGGAAAATTCTGCTTCTGGGCTTATAACTAGAACGGATGTCCATAGAACAATACAAAACTTCCAGATAAAATGTCAAAACATAGGATAAACATTATTTTGAAATATAAAACACACACGTGTAATATTTGCCGAGATATAAATATTTATAATAAATATTTTTTTAATGTGCATGCACGAAAGATAGGAAAGGTTTTTTTTACATAGGTTGAAAGATAATTGGACAACTATAATGAAGAACTTTTGTCAAAAGTTCATTTCAATAAAGTAAAAATTAAGCAAATTGTCGGCAAACAAATGAGCTAGATCTTGAATATTTTCCAGAGTTGAATTTTTATATAGAGTTTTTCACATGCCACTCCCTCTTATGATTTCCCAATGTCTAGTCACCGAATCTCATGTAAATCTATGGCGAAATTTATTTGTAGAATTACTCATTACTTAACTGGAATTTTTAAATTCCGTTTTCACATTCAGAAAATTCACAGCCGTTTAAATAGTACCGGTTTTCCAAAAATTGAATTTTTTAAATTTTAATATTTCCTTTTACATTTAACAAATGAGAAAAATGCACCTAGTTAATTTTTTACATTTTTAAACCCAAAATTCAAATTTTAAAAAATTAAAAATTAATTTTTGATAAACGCGTAATAATTTAAAGACTGTGTATTTTCAGAACATAAAAATAGAATTAAATAACAATTACTTAGGTAATGTGTAATTCTATAAACAATCATCTTATCCATAAAATAACATGTATTTGGGTTGACCTTGACAATCTGTGAAGTACTCCTTAACTGTATAAAATTATTGTTAAAAGGACAAAATAAATGAACAAAATTAGTTAACAAACTGAATTTGTTTTCCCCAACAAAGCATGATTTTCAGTGTATAAAATTTATTGTGTATCAAATTGTGAATATTGGCAGTCATTAAGTTTCCTCTCCCTCTTATTATTTTCTTGTCTCCATTCACCAAATCTCAGGTAACTCTATGGAGAAATTTATTTATAAAATTGCTCATTATCTACTGTATTTATTATTATTATTATTATTATTATTATTCCATTTTCATATTAGGAAAAATTCACAGCGTTTAAATTAGTACAGGGGCTAGTTGTAACTGGGGTAAGAAGTAACACGCAATTTACGCAAGTTTATAATATTTTTAATTAGATATTTTAATAAGCATAATTCTTATGATGCGCCTTATTATGTAAGCACAATCAGTGTTCTGCAAAAACAGTTAAGAAGAGGTTCTGTACCAGTGTTGTCAGATTGAGGAATTTTTTTATTCAATATCCACCACTAAATATTCATTGTGACGGTTGCCTAATCACTTCGAAGATCGATCATCTATTATGTATATAAAATATCCCTGAAATTGAATAAAAAAAAGTCCCCGACCTGGCAACATTGGTCTTTCCTCTGTACAAATGCTACGTCTTAGCTAGTTAGTGAAAAAAAACATATTTCGTAAATTTTGATTAAAGGTATGTTAAAGAAATATTTACAGCTATTTATTTTGTCTATGTGGTAAGTTATAAAATTTAGGTTTAATTTCTTGTATAAATCGTTATTATATATATATAAAAACAAAATGTCCAAAATCATAAGATGGGACAAGTTGAAACAAAATTTTGGGTACCCCTTGTGTTTTGATTCATGTAATTAGACATTCTACTTTAAATATTAACAAGCAAATTATTTATTCTATGCTTTATTCTATGCTTTATTCTATGATTTCTTTTTCCTTGTTTTGTAATGAGGAACTACGAAAAGAAATCTCAAAGAGCTTTAAAGTGTCAAGATATATATATACGAAATTAGCTATAGCTAAAGTCTTCGTGAAAAGTACAAATATCATCCGAAAGAAAAGCATTTGAAAAATATTTTGAAGACATAATTAAAAAGTAACACAGACATAAAGAGAAGGGAAAAGAATAAAGGAAGCAATTAAAAAAGAAAAGGAAGAATAAAAAATAAAGAAAATTATCTTAACTCCAGAAATAGATTCTGATGGAAGGAAAGGTTTTACTTAGCTTCTGGAGATACCTACAACCCCTTTGAAGCAGAAAAATGGGTATAATGCTTAGCTTGCAAAATGTGGGCACACGTTAAATGTGTGAGAGGGAACAATAAGTCATTTGTTTGTATTAACTTCAGTTCTGACTAAAATTGACTTATATTGATTAGATATTTAATTTTCTCTTTATTTTACTATAATCCATTTGATATAATTCATTGCTACTATACCAAGAAGATATAATTTATTATTAGTTATTAATTGCCTTCTTTTTTATTAAATTAATAGATGATTGATAACAAAAATCATTTTGAAATATTGCCGTTTTTATCGTTGGTATTTCCCTCATAGCTGTTACAATTTACTCCACGTGTAATACAATTTGCCCCAGACAATTTGACCCATTTGTCTGAGACAAATTATAACAGGAAAACATTTTTGTATGAAAATCAGCAAAATTAACGAAAGTTTCTTTTATGAATATCATAGAGGAATATGTATTCTATGCAAAACAGCAATTAAATAAGAAAACTTAAATGCATCAAAAATATATTTAGTTTTCGAATACAACTTGGCAACTAGCCCCTAGCTCTTCTACTCGTTTCAAAAAATTCATTACTTAAACTTTTATATTTCAGTTTACGGCTAAAAATGAGAAAAAATTCACTTACTTAATTTTTCGTATTTTTAAGCTAAAAATCTCAAAATATTTGGGTGTTTTACAAAATTGTTTGTGGTTTTACATTTTTTTACCAAATTTTTACCTAATGCATTTCTTTCATTCCGTTGTCACATTCGGAAAATTCTTTACCGTTAAATATGTACTCGTTTCCCAAAAAATTCAGAAATCAATTTTTTTTTATATTTAATTTTATAAATGACGAAAAATAAAATAACCTTTTTAAACAACGCTTAATATGGATTTTGTTATAGACATTTTTTGTAAATATCACTTACTGTTAATGAAAAATTACAGTGAGGGTTACATATATCTAGGTGGGGGAGGGGGGCTGGAGACAGAAGGATAGAAAATGTATGTTTTATATCACTATGCTTTGTATTTTAACAAAATTTATTATAAATATCATTTAATATTTAGGAAAATTTACGCTAATTTTTGTAATATCTTAGGGGCTATGGGGGTCAGAAGAGAAAAATGATTGCTTAAATATTACAATGATACCAACTTTAATTAAAATTTCAACAACTGTTACCTACTTTTAATGAAAAATTACGGTGAGTGTTACCTATACCTGGCAAGGAGAGGGGGGGGGGACATCACTTCACATTCATAGAAAATTTTGTATAAACATTATTTATTGTTTCTGAAAAATTATAGAGAGGACTACGTATCGTATCTTTCAGTTCTTAAGATAGTATGCAAAAATTCAATGTATTATTAATATCAGACATTAGTTAAAAGGTTAAGGTCAAATACTGGTAAAAAGGTTATTCTAAAACAGAATTTTTTTTGTTTAATTTGTCCCATCCCTCCCCCTCGTAGGAAAAAAAAAAAAAAAAAATCGCTACCGTTCCCGTTTAGTAAGTATTTTACAAGTAACAATTGAGAAAAGTGCCCTTTTTTCTTGTGCCCTTCTTTCCGGATCACGGAAAGAGTACTTTTTTACAATAGCTACTTATAAAAGACATTTGTCTTCGAAATTATTTAAGGGATTCTCAGGGGGAGAGGAAAATCAAATTATGTTATGATATAAAAAACATTATTTTATTTTTCTATGCACCTTAACCTCCAAAAATGTTTGCAAGCACATGTGTATTTTGCAAGTAGCAATTTTAAAAAGCGCTGAAAAAAGGGCATCGGAGAAAAGGGCACTTTTCTTAATTTCTACTTGTAGAACACATGCTAAGTTTTTTATTCAACATGGGGAATGGGACAAAAGGGACAGATTAAAGGAAGAAATTTAGTTTTTTAATCACTTTTTAACATGTTTAAATCATGCATTGAATTTTTGCGTACAAACTTAGGAAGAGAAAGAGACTGATACGTAACCCTCACTGTAATGTTTTATAAACGGTGAGTAATATTTCTGCAAAGATTCATTAGATAGGCAACAGGATGGTATAGATATATATTCTTTCCATGTGCCCCCTAGCTCTCACCGGATAATGTAAACCTCTCTCCAATTTTTGAAAATCAATAAGATGTATTTATTCAAAATTTCCTATAAATAAGCAAAGTTATTTAAAAACAATGACTTCTTTTCCCTCAGTCACCCTCCCCCCAAGGTATGTGCAACACTCTTTAAAATTTTCATTAAAAGTAGTGATAGTTGTTGAAATTTTAATCAAAATTAGTAACATTGTGATATTTATGCAATCACTTTTCCCCTCTGTGCCCCATTAACCCCCAAGATATATATAACAATCAGCGTAAATTTTCCTAAACAATCAGTGATATTTATGATAAATTTTATTAAAATGCAAAATATAGTGATACAAAACATTCATTTTCTTTCCTTCTGTACTCCTCCCCCCCCCCCCCTCCAGATATATGTAACTTCACTGTAATTTTTCATTAACAATAAGTGATATTTACACAAAATGTCAGTAAAATATCGATAATAAGTGTTGTTTAAAAAAATATTTTATTTTTCATCTGCCCCCACTTGCCACTCTTTTTTAACTATAGATAACTTTCACTATTATTTTAATAATAAAACATAAGTGATTGTCATACAAAGTTTCATATAAATAAGTAGCATGATGATATAAAAACAACCATTTTTTTTTTTAATTTCCCCCCCCCCCTTCCTTAGCAATTCGCCCAGATATGTGTAACACTCACTGTAATTTTTCTTAAACAGCAAGTGGTACATTCGCAAAGTTTTTTTTCTTTTTTTTTTTTTTTTTTTTTTAATCGATAATAGGGTAGTTTAAAGAAGAATATATTTTTTTTTCCATTTGCGCCCCCTTGCCCCCCTTCCAGGTATATAATACACTCATTGTGATCTTCATAAAAAGTAAGTCATAGTTATAGAGTATGTCATTAAAATCGGTAAAATGGTGATAAAAAAATAATCATTTTATTTTCCTTTGCCTCCCCACCTTTTAACCCCCCACCCCCAATTATGTCTGACACTTACTGTAATTTTTTCACAAATTGTACGTGGTTATACAAAGTTTCATTAAAATCGGTAAGAAGGTGATATAAAAACTATTATTTTCCTTCGATCTGGTCCTAGCTCTTCCTCCCCCCCCCCCACCCCCAGGTATATACTACATGAATGTTATACCAAATCAACTGAAATTTCTAAAAATGTAATTTGAAAGTCATTCTTTAAATTAATTATTTGATATTTATTGTTTTGCGAATTGCGAAAGTGCCCTTTCTTCCATGCTCTTTTTTCCGGTGTCCTTTTTTTCGGGATCCAAACATTGGTGCATTTATATGCCGTAGAAGTTGAGATTTGGTCTTCCTATCCAAATAGTACCACAGCAGGGAAAACCTGTCGACCTATATGCACCCGAATTGAATTAGCGTAATGGTTCATAATGGCACTCTCCTATACCAATTTTATATGTATGTATATATAAACTTGTTTTATATATTTATATATATGTAAATCTTCTTGATAAGAACTTTATTAGTTTTTTAGATTTAAAACTTAAACTTAAAGGAAGTAAAATTTATACTGATTTTTATGACAAAAAATAAGATTTTTGTTTTAATGTAAATTTATTTACACATTTTCGTTCTTGTCTTCATATATCTGTTTACAGAAATATCATTCTCAATCCCCTCTTTCGAATACATAATCTTTGTTCATCTATGTATAAAAATAAAAATATCAACCAAATCATTAAAGCTGCAACAAAATTGGGTTATCCCAAAAAATTTATTTATTCAATAGTATATCATTAAATGTCTCTGTATAACTTAAAAAAAAAAAAAAAAAAAAAAAAAAAAAAGCCTATATAAGGTATTTAAAAAATAAATAAATGAAAAATGTAGCGGATGGGAGGGCAGATGTTTTATTAAGGAGGAAGGGTTGTGGTGTTTGGGTGGTTTGTTGGAAGGGTTTGATGTTGAATTAAATTTAAAAAAAAAAAAAAAAAAAAAAAAAAAAGTGGAAGGGATTATTGCTATTGCAATATTTTTTCTGGTTGATTTTGTGAATTATGAACTCTTTACTCGTTGGATTTAATTAAATGCTTTTTGGCTTTTGGTGGTTTCCTAAGTTTAAATTGAACAAAATTTTCAATTAAAAATAAATAAATAAATAGAATAGAATAGCTATGATTTGCTTATCCGCACTTGTGTGCTTTTGGGGATTATTGCTTGTATTTAAATCTTAAAATTTAATTCTAGTAATAAAGATTAAGATTAATTACTTCAGGTTTTAACCCAAATTAATTTCATAACAATTTTAAAACATAAAGAAAATAAATCTTCTCTTAAATAATACAAATTAACAGCAATTGCTTGTTTAATCCTACAACTTTAGTACACAGATGTATTAATGTTTGGTGTAATTAAATTCCTCTCCGTGAAAGAATAAGTTTTTTGATTTAAGAAAAATTAAAAATTAATTTAATATTTAACTAAATTAAACTTGCAATTACAAAGTGAATTTAATTGTTTTTCAAATTGTTCAATTGTAAAACTTTATCGATTAATCAAAGATTCTCTGAAATTTATTTTTAATATCATTCTTATGATGGCAACATGTTACACTCTGTGTTGGTGATGACTTAACATGTGGTTAAATCTTTGAGTTTTTTTTTTTTTTTTTTTTTTTTTCCTTTTTTATCTCTAGAATCCTTGTTGGTTTGCTTTAATATTTTATTTCATTCCTCTTTCAAAATGGTTTTATTGCAAGATAGGAGCATGAGCTATATATTTTGCTAGAAATAGCTATATAGTTTTACGAAATCTTGCAGCTCTTTATGCTTTAAGGAAGTACATGTTTCCCTGGTGAGCTAATACTTCTATATTTAAGCATTTATTAATCCAGTTCTTAATTCATATGGTCCTTTTTTCATACTTTTTAATTCAATTCTTATTTCATGTTACATTTTTAATAAATTTATTGAGAACCTTCATCAATTTTTCTCTGTCAAAGTTTTATGGTTCTTTTTACTCATGTAGGCGTAAGTAATTTAAATTGGTTTTGTCTTTTAATTGGAACTGAAAATGAATCGTAAAATTTCTGCGCTAGCTTTTTTACTATGTTACAATCAGTTTTATTTTTGTGGCGTTGGTATTATCATGCATCTAATAAAAGCTAATTTTTTATGGAAACTTAAATATATATACATATACATATATATGTATGCATATATATATATACTAATATTTTTTTAAAACGTAGTAAAAGCCAAGCAACAGAAGATTTAAGATCCCTGAAAACACATAGACCAATAAGAATAAAATTTCATCAAATAAAATTTACCTGTGAATACTTTATGTTAATTATTGAAACAATTATTTTTACTTTTTGATTTTTGAAACAATAAATTTCATTTATTTATTTATTTTAATATACTATTAATATTTTTTTTATTTAAACATAGTAAAATCCGTGCAACAGAAGATTTAAGGTTCCTGAAACCAAATAGATCAATAAAAATAAAATTTCATCAAATTAAATTTAACTGTGAAAACTTTTTGTTAATTATTGAAACAATTAATTTTACTTTTTGATTTCTGAAACAATAAATTTTACTTATTGATTTTTTTTTTTTTTTTTTTTTTTTTAGTTTAACATCAAACTTACCTTAATGTTGTTCCTTGATAGTTAATTGCTGTTTAAATGATGTTGCCTGTACTTTAAAACGACATGAAACCAAAACAATATATATATATTATATATATATATATATATATATATATATATATATATATATAAAATCTTTATCTAAATATCTCAATAGATTGTAGACAATAATGAACTTTAGCAAAATAAAAATACTTCGAATATGACAATGAATATTAAATTTCTATAGAGAGTTTGCATAAATATTATTTATAAAATGGACTTAGTTTTTAGTTCCTATATATTGTCTACTTTTCGCCATAAATAAAAGCAAAAGTTTTCATTTCTTCTCTACCTTTTTCTTTCAGATTTTTTTTTTTTTCTTTACTTTTAGAGAACTGAATTACATTACTGAATAGGAAATTTTTAAAATATTCTAAGTTCTTTTCTTATGTTAATTTTACATTACAAAGCTTGAAAAAGTCTTTTTTTAATGTATAACTATAGTCTATTCTAAACTACTTTTTTTTTTTTTTTTTTATTTAAGTTTAATTAAAATTTATTTGTTTTTTACTTATTTAATTCCTTTTAAAAGAAAATCTACTTTTTATTTTATTTATTACATTGGTCGGAATCATATGGTAACATAGTGTAAGAGCTAGGTATAAAGTACATGGTTCAAAAACTGAAACATTTAATAGATGCTAAAATACAGTCATCTTTAAAATCGTAGTTAAATAATAACAGTTCCACCTGTCGCCGATAAATACCCATATTAAAGTACAAAGTACCCGGTAAAGACATTTCTGCAGGCAGATGAGGGAAACTGAACCCGATGCAGTGCGGGCGGAAAAGGAGCCGCAGTAGGCAGTGGGTACACAAAGCTAAGTTTAAAACGATTTCTTTTTTTTTTTTTTTTTTGGTTATAATGTGATATAAAAATTAGATTCAATTCTTTTGAAATTTTATTTAATTAAAGGGACCAGAGAAACGGGCGTAACCTGCTAGTAAATAAATAAAGAAATAAAATAATTTCGTTTGTTAAAAACTTTATAAATATGTTTGTGTGGTAACTTAATTCTAATATTATAGTTTAAATAAATATACGTCCTGTAGAAAAATCATTATTTTACGGGCAAACAATATTGCGTTGAGCAACGTTATCGATATCCTATAACTCAAGAAAGGAAAATGTAAGGTACTACAGAAACGCCTTGAGAAATTTCGATATATATTTAGGACATTGGTTAAATCACAGTCTTCAAAAGGCAACACTTGATTTTCAAAAGATCGAGATTATAAATGCTGGTTAACAGGAAATTATTTGTCATGGCATTGAAAAACGGATAATGAAAATCAATTTCTCAACGACTATTCAACCTGAGGGTAATTCGGCAATTACAAAGAAATAAAATCATCGATATAATTATTCACACAGGTAAAAGATACTTATGAACGGTTCTTATCGTTTTAGTAAACCTCTTATTGCTTTTGAAGAGAGAATAATGATTTGATCTTCATTGTTCTAAATAATTCAAAGATGAAGAATTAATTCCATTTTTCCCCCCTTGCACACCTTTAGTCTTCATATACAAGATACAGATGTCATATTTTCTATTATCATGGTTTCAAATCCTGTTGATAGTTATTTGTAGTCTATGTGGTTGAAAAAGAAAAAGGGTTGCTTCTACACATATTTCTATACGGTTAATCATTATGTGGTTTTTATTAAATAAGGGGGGGGGGGAATACTAGCATAACATTTATTGATGAAAAGAAAAAAAAAATGCCTAGAAATGATATATTCGCATAGCAGAAAGTCACAGCAAAGTTAGCGGGTTTGTAGAGTAAATTAAAACGAAATACGCCAATCCAATTCTGTATGCAAATCAAAATCTTTTCTTCTGTTATTTCCATCTATAATGCTAACCCTACACTGTAAAAAAATAAAAAATAAAAATAAAATAAAATAAAAAATAAAATAAATAAAAATAAAAATCGCGTAAGATTACGGGGAATGCCAGGCAGCAGAGATTCCAGACGAAGCTCGTAAAAAGAAACGCTTAGACCGTAAATTAAGTATATAATAACCTAAATTACGTTACGTATTTTTTTTTTTTTTTTTTTTTTTTTTTTTTTATACAGTGTAGGCCCCACCCTGCGGCTTTTTTAAACCCATTTTAGCACCCGGCGGCCCTTTTAAGAACATTTTGATACCATGTAGCCTTTTCTAACATTTTAAATGTTCAGATGCCTTTAGATACTTTTTTTCCTGACTTTTCAACATTCTAGCAATAGTTCTACAGCGTTCCAGGAAGAAAAATGCATATAGCCTGTATATATACTTATAAAATTTGTAATTTACTCTTGCCACGTTCAAAAATTACAACATAGAAAACCGCAAATTATGCAACTAATGCAATTTTTAAAAATAAGTTGCCCTTTTTATTGAACCCCCCCCCCCCGCCCCGGCAGCAGGATTGGCACGGTATTTACCGTGAAATAGTTTTTACCGTCTTGGCCTAAACATGTTTTTCCCGTGGTTTTTACCACCTTCAGAGAAAATAAATTCCTATTTAAAAAAATTTTAAATTTATCACAAAAACTTTCAGGACCTATTTAAAAAATTTTAGGTCTCACTTTCCCAATATTAGTTACTATGAAATGTCCATTATTTCGGTTATTTCTAAGAACATTATAAAGGGGCTATTTTTCTTCTCAAGAAGAAATCATCTATTAAATTGAGATTTATTTTACAACTAGCATACAACGATACAACTACCATAACTGACTAAGAAATTATTAACTAATTAATACTTCATGATATTAATATCAGTTATCTAAGCTATTAATATCAGTTATCAGTACTCTAAGTATTGTATACTTTATTCTTTATGTTACTATTAAAATTTGGGGCAATTCAAATTCACCTTCTACACAAAAACAAATATGCTTTGAATTTATTTGTGAAAATACAAAATATCGTATATAAAAATAACTCTTTCCAACTTAACGGCCCTCTTCACTTACCGTCGTCGGTAGCCCGAGCCAATGTTATTCTATGGGGAAATTTTCTTTACAAATAACTTTTTAACTAACACATATTTTTAAATTCTGTTTTCACATTCAGAAAATTCCCAACTGTTAAATTGACGGACCTTTTTTGAAAAAGTATTTTTTTAATTTTTAATATTTTATTTTGAAATTGCAAAATGAAAAAAATTCACATATTGAAAATTCGTATTTTGCAGCTTCGAAGTAAAATATAAAAAATTAAAAAAATCATTTTTTAAAAAAGGTCCGTCAATTTAACAGCTGGGAATTTTCATAATGTGAAAACAGAATTTAAAAATATGTATTACTTAATAAGTTATTTGTAAAAAAAAAAAAATTTCCATTGAATAACATTAGCTTCGGCTTCCAGCGGCGGTGAGTGAAGAGGGCCCTTAACAAATCTTTCGGGCCTCTACCACTACCATTTTGCTAATTCCTGATTCGTCAAGTGAACTCCGTGAAGGATGAAAATTGTGATGGCATTCTCGGACCACCTCTAGGGGTGAGTCCCAGACCGTCACCAATTGCCCATTGTGTAGCACTAGTACGACGGGAAAACCCAACCAACCAACCTGACTCCTCAAGTTTCCGCATAATGTATATGTTTTCTGTGCCTAGTTCATGTTGAAAGAGGCAAGGGAAAAACATCTAATCTTAGAAAGATAATCTCTTCACCAGCATATAATTTTATAAAGGTCATATTGAATTTTCCTTCATAGTAAAGGAATAGGAAAAACGGTAGAAAATTTTTGTCTGTATACAAATACGTATTTGGAACAAAAGCAAGGTTTATCTTTTTTGTTTAAATCAAATTTATTATTATTATTATTAAAAATTGGATTTTTCTTTTCATATTCACTGATTATTTTATCTTGATTATTTTATATTAAGGTTTAAACACATTTAATTAACATTAATCAACTTGCCATGCAATTTCTTAATGTTAATATATTGCATAGTACATATGCAAACATTCTCTTTAACTTGATTATGTTTTTAAAAGTTATTTCAAGGTATTTTTAATTAAGATCAGGATTTATTACAAGCATTACATATTTCTAGACTATATTTTAAAAACATATGTATATCAGTAATAAATAATAAACTATAAATAAATGATTAAAAACCACTCTACCGTTAAATGTGGGCTAATAGTATTTATCAGGTTTTTACCGTTAAAAACCACGGGAAAATTGGTGAAAACCTGATAAACAATAAATGTCAATTTCTTTATGATTTTACAGTAGGAAGTTATTTAACTGTGATTTATAAAAATGTCTCCCATTAAACGCAATGCATTGGCATTTTTGGGGTGTCCCTGTACACAAAGAGTTTGTACAGGACCTATCAATGCCATTTTACATAGCGAACACTCCATAGTGAACTTGAATAACACATATTATTTTTTAAAAATCCTGAAAATATTTACAAACGCTGGGAGCAGACAGACGAACAGACAGACAAATGGATAGTCGGGCAGATAGATACACAACTTGAAATCATATTCACGCTTAAAAATTGTCAGAAAGTTTTAAAAACGCTTAACGTAAACGAAAATGTAATTCCAGCAAATTTCCAATAAAAGCCTTGTAACTGTATATTTTTGTGTAGCCCTGTAAATCTAATGCTAATCACACTGCATTCTAAGGAAAGCATTCTTTTGAGCATATAAATAACATATTTCAATGTCATTAAGATTTCTACATAAGAAAGTTATTAAAATTAGTTTTATAGAAATATCACTCAAGGATTGCAATGCTTTGAAATACTTTTGGGTGTCCCTGGTCCCTGTACAAAAATCATTGGTGGTATTAATTCCATTTTCAATAGAAAACATGCGATAGTGAACTTGTATAACGTATTTCAATTTCATTAAATTTTATGTAAAGTAAAGTTATTAAAATATGGTTTATAGAAATACCTCTCATAGAACACAATGCTTTGGAATGCTTACAGGTGTTTCTGTACACAAACTAGTGGAGGTATTCTCTCCATTTTCAATAGGGAACATCCGACAGTGAACTTAAATAACATATATCAGTTTCAGGAAATTCCATGAATACTTACAGGAGTTAGAGCGCAGACGGACAGTCGGACAGACAGACAAACCGAAGTCATTAACACTTTTCAACCTTGTTGAAAGTTGAAAAGGGGTAAAAAGTGATAAGGACGCTGTCTGAAAGAAACAGCACGACTTATTATAATTATTATTTATTATTATTTTTTTTTTTCGTGAAATATTTTTCATTTTATAAATAATGATGCAAATTACAATCGGAATTTTTCGCTATAGGCAGAACCAAAATAAAAAAGCGCAATAAGTAACGAAGTATTTATTTTATTACCATAAAAAAAGTAAAGGAACAAAAAAAAAAAAAAAAAAGAAAAAGAAAAAGAAAAGAAAAGAAACAAAAAGAAGCATGGAAAAAAAATGAAATGTTGGGAATTGTAGCTAAAATTTCTAACTAAAAATAGTACAAAAAATTATTATTATTATTATTATTATTATTATTTCCTTTGATTAATGCTGCTCATAATAGCAATGCAATTGGTATACAACCCAAAAGTAATGCATTTGCAAATACTATTATATGATTATTATAGTTAAATTCTTGAAATGAAAATTTTTGAAAACGAGGAAGATATATCTTCTGTTCTGAGTAATAATCAAACAGCAATAACCTTGATAATTAGAAAAAAATGCATTTTTTTTTTTTTTTTTTCGAACAAAAATTTCTATCCAGAAAACAAAACAAATAAGTTCATAGTTTGAAAACCGAAATGAATGTTATCGTTTTATATATTTCTTAAAAAATTAAAGGTATGTAAACAATTGTGACATTTAAATTTTTCCCTATATTATTTCTTCAAATTTGACTGTAAAATACATTTTTCAGCACAGAAGGGGAAAAAAGATTGCTAGAAGGAAAACAACTAATACGAAACGCTGAAATTTTAAAATTCATACCAGAAATACAAAAAAGTAAAATAACCCATTCATAAAGATAAAGTTGTTTTGAAGTTTAAACTTTAAAAGTTTAAATAATTTATAGCATAAATTGCATAACTAACTTCTTTTAAAATTTATTATTATTATTATTATTATTATTATTATATTTAAACTGTTAATAACATTTTCCTTATATTCAAGAAGTACGAATTATTTGAGTTGTTTCTTTGATATGTTTTTAAGTAATATTTTTAGCATTATTTCAAAATATTGTTTTAAAAACAAACTTTATCGATGTTTTTATGCATTATAACTATGTAAACAAAATTTTACTCATTTTCTAAGATAAAACTGTAATTCTCATTCTTTTTTTTCCAAAACACGTTTTTGAATAAATTTTGCGCGCACTATAACCATAATATGCTAATTCCAGTGGAAAGTATAGTATAAAAACAACTACAATGTTTTGGTAGAATAATTTAAAAGTAATGGAGCATTATTGTATAAATAAATTTTAATCTCGCGATATTAATCCCACTGTTAATACCGGTTATGGGGACAATCAGAAAAATATAATCATTACGCCCTGCAATATATATATAATAGGGCTGATTGTGACCGCACTTTAAAAATACTGAAATTACATAAAAAGAAAAGAAAAAAAAAAAAAATTACCAGAGAGTAAATACATATTTTTTTACTTTCGTAACCAATAAAACACATCTAAAGTTATTGTATATCTAAAAAATAACAATAGTGAATTACAAAAAATGTTCGTAATGTTCAATTATACACAATTTTCTGTTAATAATGTCTGAAAAATAATTGAAATCAATTCTTAAATCAGGAAATATATCAACAAAAATTCCTGAAATTTGGGGGGGGGGGGGATCCAATAGACTGATACAAAAATATATATACATGCACTTTTACAAATCAGTTTCAAATTCCCACTAGCAGCAAATAATAAAATACATTGTAAAAATCAATCGCTTTCTAGAAACATACATTCTCCCCTCTCTCTCTCTCTCTCTTTTTTTTTTTCCTCAGACTAGAATCTTTTTAGCTATTAATATAATGCATCATATGTAATAACAAATTTGACTATTAAACACTGATTTTTGAATCTTCTTTTATTAAAACTAAATATAATGGTTTAAAATGAATAAATAATAAAAAAGTCTAAGAAAGTGAACGAATGATGAATGATTTTCTTACCATGTTCTATACTAAACATACTTTTATGCATATGAGACATTAATGTTCGTTTCATTTTAGTTAATTCAACGTAAAGGTTTAAACTTTACCTACCAAAATAAATAAATAAATGAATTTAATAATAATAATAATAATAAAATAAAAAATTCCCTATAGATGTAATGTATAGTACTTGAATTATCTTGGATGTTCCTGTACGTGAACATGAACCATTTGCTTGATCTCAACGAAAAGTTTAGTCTAGGATCCTTATATGATACAGATTTAGAGTACTGAATTTGAACAACAGTATTATTTGCCCTTGAGATATGTTGACAGGCACAAAAAAGACAGACAGACCAACAGCAAAAACTTTATTTTTGTATTCAGGGACCTCGAAACGTATATATATATATATACATATACAAACAAAATAACTAGATATCTTAATTTGATTTAATTTTTAAGATTATTAATAGTACTTACTTTAATTTTTAAGACTACAATACCTGATGAAAATTAGATAGGATCGTGTAATAATATTCTTAAACTTAATTTCAAAAATTTGACGCACAAAAGCAATACTTTTTCTTTTCCATTATGTGGGTCATACAATACAATGCAAGAATAATGAAATCGTAATGTTATTTTACATTTGTAAATGTGTGAAATACAAAATATAAAGAAAGAAAAAAGAAAAGAATGAAAGAAACAGTATTATTTTCAAAAATTGAATTTTTAAACAATATTTCCCGATATACACTGAGAAAAAAAAAAAAAAAAAACCGCCTTCATCTAGAATGAACAAGTGGCCATTTTCTAAATCCCTTAACTAGAAATATAGATTTCCGAGCTATGCGCATAAAGCACGCCAATAAACTGAATAGACGAAATGATCGAGAATTTCTAGTCTACACATTTCTAGATGGTTAAACAATATTCTGAATCTTTTGTTTGCTGAGAAATTCTTGCTTGATTATCTAGAATTGGGTCATAAACCTTGATTATAGTTGAAGCCCGTTTCTTGTGTTTGCATTTATTTGGAGATATTTTCAAATAGGTTTGACCTCGGTAATATAGACAAACTCTCTTGAATTCTAATAGGGGTTTCTACAACTCGCTATCAAAGGGGACTAGAATTTATAAGGATGACATGGAACTATTTTTTCTAGAGCCACAATTTAGATTCTAGATGTCAGTTACAGAATTTTTTCTCAGTGTAAATATTTAAAAGATAACAGTTAAAGAACCATATATATATTACTTTAGTAGGGGAGAGTGTTGTAACTTGGGATGCTTGTACCTTAGGACATGGCTTCTAAAAGCCTACTAGTAACATCAGAATTTTTTTTTATTTCTAAATGTGACTCTAACAAATAGATAACAGTACAGTAAAAGGCAGCATCAGAAACTTTGAATACAGAACAAAGAAAATTTCATCGCTTAAAAATAAATATTTTTCTCGTTTTAATATCGATTTCTGAACTAGTATTTGTAAAACTATTCTACTTAATTTTAAATAGATATTAAACAGAAGATTTTTAAATGTTTTCGTTGTGAAAAAGTAATGATACTGAATTTTCATTGACCCCATTTTGATTTTATTTAAACCGTATTGTACCTTGGGACAGTAAACCATGTTATACCTTGGGACAGGTCCCAAGAAACAACATATGTCATACACACAGTTCTCAATAATTTTGGTATTGTTTTAGTATAAATGTCTTTTAGTATGACATTCTAATAATAATAGTTTAATATAATAATTAATAGCCTTTTAGTATAACTTCATATATATCCAATCGACCAATTGATTCAAATCAAGTGTTAAATGAAGCTATTGAAGCTATAGCAGTAAATGCGACAAACGTGTTAACAGCTATACGTGTAACATGTTCATCTTCAAGTTCTCAAGATATGACATCACCAATAATGATTTGGGCATTTTCCGAAGCTTCAACTCAAAAAAACAATGGCAATAGAAGAAAAGTAAAATCTTGCATTTAACAGACTCTCTTGTAAAAGTGAAATCGAAACTGCAGAGCAGAGAACTACTGCATCCAGAATGGGGGCGGGGGGGGGATCACCTACACAACAAATTAGCAGTTCAGATATTGATAAACCAGTTTTATCAAGTACGAATGATGGCAATATTGCTGACAATGACCAAATCACAGACACATTAGAAAACAGATACAGAAAAATTATTATTACTATTACAAAAGTATCCGAAATAATAGTAATAATGTAAATATATTAACTTCTATGTTTGAAAACACCCCTTGTTTACGACCTCGATCTAACGCACTGGAGTTCACTAAAATGAGGTTTTTAATGTGCACAGGGGACAGCAACAAATTTATTTAAGGAAATGAAAAATTATGATATTTTATCAGACATTGAGTATTAAACTCCCACTGAGGTCTGAAGGAGAAATTTCACAGCTGATTTTACATTATATAATGTCGAAATATAGACTTGATCAATACTTGGTTAATTTACGAATAAGATTTGAACTTTCAAATTTATTATTATTTGTGTAATGCATCTACAAGTGTACATTTTAAATTTAATGCCTTAAAATATGACTTTTTTCAATTATTTGCATAAGACTGGTTTAGGCTAAGACAACTGCATGAATTTTGAAGCATGTCCCAAGGTCAACAAAGCATGCCCCAAGGTACAACAAAGCATGGCCCAAGGTACAACACCATGTTGTACATGACAGTTCCTACTTAAAATGACTGGCAATTTTTTATTTTCAAACTGTTATGAGTATAAAAAAAAAAAAAAAAAAAAAAAAAAAATGTATTATAGAGGAGAATGTTGGAGTATTAAATATCGTCTTTAGAATATAAATCTAATTTTAATTTTAGAAGTTAAAAATTAAAATGTGAAAAGTGTCCCGAGGTACAACACACTCAACTAAAGTAAAAATTTGTTTTGCTCAAATGAAAAACTGACCTGTTTTCTTAAATAGAAAATTATCTGCTGCAAAGAAAACATTTTATTATAATTTTTTTTTTCCCTTAAATAACTTTGCCTTGAAAACCTTACATTATTTTGATATCCAAGAAAAAAAAAAAAAAAAAAAGAAAAGAAAAAGAAAAAAAGAAAAGAAAGGCTTAAACATTCCCACATTTGTAACTTGGTAGATATCTTTTTTTTTTTTTTTTTTTTTTTTACAAAATTAATATTTTCAATTACAATTTCAGGTTACAAAATATAATCGATAAATATTAGAGTCATCCAATTTTTTTTTTTTTTTTTTTTGCTTTAGTGAAGTGAAGGCTTGTTTTGCAGAAAGAAAAATTCATGTGTTTCCTGAAATAAAGTTATCTGTTGCAAACACACCAAGGTGTACCTTTTAAACGTGAAATAGATGCTACATAATCAGGCAGCATTAAATTCGAACAAATTTACAAGTCAGCTAACATATCTAGGGTACATTAACTTCATTAATTTACTACAGTCATGGAAAAGTCATAAAACTGACTTTTTCTTCTTCAATACAAAACACTAACATTAAAAAAAAAAAGAAAAAAAAAATGATTTTGAAAAACATTTCAGGAATGAGATTAGCAAAAATACAAAAAATCTGAAACTGTATGCAAAGGCAAGACGTTGGAATGAAATACCAGAATTTTAATGACAAAATCTATTATATTAGAGTAATAAATATTTATTTTAATCTTCAATGTATAAAAAAAGAATAAATGCATATCAGAAACATAGAAAAAGCTGATTTTTTTTTTTTTTTTTTTTTTAAGCTGAAAAGCTAAATGTACAAAAAAGCTGAAATCAGCTGAAAAGCTGAAAAATCTCATCCCTGACATTTCCAATGTTTTCCCCAAAAAATTCAAAATTCCCTGAATCTTCTCACAAAAAAAGAAAGAAAATCTGAAATTCACTGTTTTTTAATAGTTTTTTTTTTCTTTCTTTCTTTTTTCCTCAAATTCCCAAAATTTTTCTATATTGCAGATACCTTAGCAACATTTCACACATTTATTATTATAATTTAATAACTAATTGCATCTTCAAAATCTGAGAACATTTTTATAACAATAATAATTTAAAACATCTTAAAAATTAATGAAAGCAATAGTGACCTGCATTAATCCAAATTTGTGACTTATAAATAATACAAAAGAAAGAGAAACTGAATACAGTCACTTCTCTTACTCCCAAAAATTCAATTTTCAAACTAAACTCTTTATTACAAAATTTAAAAGAAAACTACTAAAGAGAGATTCATTTTTTTTTTTTTTTTTCATATATTTTGTTTTTGTAAAATAAAATTCTATTATTACTGAAATTTTTATTATTTTCTAGGCGAATAATGTACAAAAAGTATTTTAAATTTAAAATAAAATTGACTAAGTAAACATAATTTCAGTGTTTGTTTGTTTATTGTCAGTCATTTTTCAAATTTCTATTAATTATATAAAAATTTATTTCATTGTTAAATTTTTATAAATTATACAACAATTTAATATCAATTTGTTTTATATTTATTCTGATAAAAGTTAATCACTTTAATTTTAACGATACAAAATCTAAATTCTAAATCTTATTCATATGTCTAAGTGAAACGTATAATTATAAAAGTAAATAAATAAAAATAAAGATGTTCAATTTTAACAGTACGATTACCTGAAGCTGATTTATTTGCCTGTGTAAAATGCATAATCATCTGATCATCCAGAAAAAATGTTCAAAGTGGACATTATAGCTTTTGAAATTGCATTTATTTGAACATTTGAAATGTAGAATTAGTTTATATAAAGGTAAAATGCGTAAGTGTAAAATGCTTAATCAGAAGAAAATCAGATCATCAAGAAAAACGTATAAATTGAACACTATTATAACTTTCGAAATCTTATTCATTTGAAAATTTGAAATGTAGAATTATTTCAATTTTTATAAGACTTTTTCTAAATTTTGTATATTTACCTGTCAAGAATGCATAATCATCTATTCATCAAAAGGAATGTCTTTATGCATTGAAACAAGATAGAAGTTTAAAACTAAAACGATGAACTTGAAGATAAACCAAACAA